>JAOEHI010023604.1:0-21991 GCA_025447815.1 Percopsis transmontana
GAGCAGCAGGTGAGGTGGAGACATTTTCAGAAAAAACAGGAACTAGGAGGAGCCACTGTGAAAAACACATTACAAAGAGTGAGAGAGAGAGAGAGAGAGAGAGAGAGAGAGAGAGAGAGAGAGTAGAGAGAGAGAGAGAGAGAGTGAGAGAGAGTGAGAGAGAGTGAGAGAGAGTGAAATGGAAGCAGTAACCCTATAGAGAAGGAACGTGAGAACGACAGATGAGGCTGGGGGGGTTGGCTGGGGCTAGACCGCGGTGCGGCATGGTAACACAAATGAGCCTGCTTAAAGCTACGAGGACCTCTTCATCCATCCCCAGAGAGTGTAACGGAGCCCTTCCCACGCTGGGCTGAGCCTGGGAAGTGACTCGAACACTCCATGCATGAAACCCATTGGAGTGAGACGTCCATTGGCAGATAGAGTCTCAATTCATAAGCGGGTCACAGAGGAGCTACCACTTCAAAGAGGCGGGATGCACTGCTGTCTTGATGCCCAGGTGGAAAGTGGCTCCTCTGATTGTCTTTTCTTCCGTGGGTAGATATCCTGCAAACCAGATGCTACTGGTCGTTAGTTGATTTTCTTTACCTCGGGGTTCCCTGGAGCTAGGTGACATATCCTTTCCAGGACTCTATGGAGAGTCTAAGTGGAAATCGGACTGCACCCCCAAGTACCCCCTCCCCCACCCCTGCCCCAACCAGCGCCGCCATGTCACGCTCTTCATGTAATCCTTTTAAGAGCATCGTCACTGCCCGCCTGGCTTTGTCACACTGTCAGTGGAGGCTAATTCCCGGCTAACAGACAGCTAGCTAGCTAGCACGATTCTCCCCCGCGTCCAATCCTTTCTTCTCTGCTCTCTCTCTCTCTAGAGCTTCCTATCTTTGCCCAGATCGGGAGATCGGAGCAGGGGCAAGCCACCACTCTACTTAGACTTGCCGCTGGGTTTAGAAACAGGCATAGGGCGAGTAAAGTGTGGTTAGATGACCTACATTGAAAAGGCGAGAAAAGTGTTCTAATCCATAAAGGAATCTCCCTTTAGTAGCTAATCTTCCAGTCAGGGTAAAAAAAGCTATTCAAACTAAACTGAAGATAGAGGGAATGGAAACAAAACAAAGGAAGACAATTTCCAATAAGAAAAATAATGCTGACAGTACGTTAACAGCCGGGGGACGACTGTCAGTCCAACAGGCAGCCTTGACTCAGTTAGTTGTTGGAGAAAGTGGCAGCCATGGTCTAACTCAATGGAGTGAGAGGTTAGGAGTACACTACACAGCCCAGCTTCCCCAAGGCTATGAAAGGCTAGCAAGTTAGCTGACGCACGGCCAGTAGCAAAGCAAATAATGGCTAATAGTCCCCACTACTCTTCAAAAGCACAGTATCTGCATTCATAAGTCATTAGCAAACGCTAATGTAGCTCTTTTACTCCCTCAAAGTTCACTTAATGATATTCTGCTGCAGTAAACCAATGGGACAAGCCTAGCAGTATTATTTCCTACTACAGCAGCTGGATATGTTTCTTTAAAAGTTAAATTGTCCTTGATACAATTTAGGAGCTTGCAGCTATATAATCCCTTTGTCTTGAGTCTCTGCTCCGACTAGCGCAAGGATGTCACATTTTATTGTAACTAGCATTTAATGGGCTTGATAAAAACCCTGCTCATCACTTGTTCCTGCACTAACTACATCCTAAATTCTTTATGATGTCTTAAATGTCTTGTAGGCGGGCGATGGGCCATGATGAAAAGCGAAGTTTTAAGCAGACGAAGAGAAAGTCTGACAGTTAGCAAGGAGGTGCTTTTTAGGAGACTAGTTTTGTTATTATCTGTAGACAAGGCTCCTCAGTAATACTGTGTCTTTACCGTGTAGGGAAGTACCACCCACTTATCCTGAAGATATGTTCTTCTGTCATTCAATTTGAATGTGCACAAATGTATGTGCGAGGTTCTACTGTATTTCTGTGTGCATGCCAAATTGTATACAGTAGGCCTACAGTATACGCTATATAAAAGATCAGCCATACACAAGTTTGTGTATGCATGTACGTAAGTGAGAGCAAGGAACAAGAGAGACAGTATAGGTCTATAGGGAGAGCGATAAAGCCATATGTTCTTGTTCACTGTCACCGGGAGGCTTCTTTGCTGTAATACTCATAAAGGAGCCAAGGCCGAGCCCTGAAAAGAATTTCTCTGATGCCTCTCATATATTTCTCCAACTCCCAGAGTCATTTGATGTTGTTCCCTCTGCTGTTAGCTAGGGCTTACATCTCTTTAATATTAATGACCCGTGGTGGGAGGCACCATGGCACTTAATAGAAACATTAATTATTCAAAAGCCACGTCTTCTGGTAGGCACGTCTAATGTGCTAGTATGTATACAAATCAGCTCATGATGGGGCTGTGGTGCGTACAACCAAAACCACATTTATTAATAAATTCAGCCCCCCGCGGGGGACGTCGAGCTCCTAAAGAAACGGTAATGGCTGGAAAATGAAGGGTGTGAGGCAAGGCAGGAGAAGGTAACAATGCGAACATTGACTTATACACAAAAGGAAAGGAGAAATAAAATCTTGTGCTTGGGTTGGTGGGACCTCCTGAGCTATTTTACTACTTCCTCCTTTCGGCCGTTTTCACTGTTACCTCTCCTTTCTTTTTCTCACACCTTCTGTTCAGCAGAAAATCTGTAAGCAGAAAACCTGTGTTTGGGTTCTAGGCAGAAGACCTCCAGATGGAAATGGAAATTTCTGGGGAGTTAATGTAATTGTCCTCAGGTTATTCCTATTCTATAGCTATATTTCACCCATTAATAAATCCCCCAATTTCACCATTTTGCTTCTGCTTTTTCAATCTGTCTTTTAGTTGTGTGTTTGTGGAGCATGGGTGAAGGTCTGGCCTTGGTAATGGTAGCATTGCTAATGAAAACAAGTCTGAATGAGATATGTCTCACATGCCACAGAATGGTAAATTGAGAACATAATGGCATTATTCAAGAGCATAACTTCATTTGCCAGGATGAGTCAGAGAGATGGATACACAGAGGAGAAGAGGGAGGCATGACAGGAGAACAGCTAATAGAATGAAAGAAGAGCGAGAGAAGGACGGGAAGGAAAGGAAACAACATGATGAACCAAAGGGTAGAGCTCTTGTCACAATGAGTTTAGGGCTGAGTGTAAGCACAGGTAAATGAACAGGAGACCGATGAATGTGCAGCAAAACAAGCATCAGCTCAGCGTTTCTTTCCACAAAACAAAACAGAAAAGGCAACAAGCCAAAACATACATAACACAATGACAAGATCGGAGAAGCTCAGTCGCATTAGGCACTCGCATTAGGCACTCCCCTAAATACCCCTGTCTCACGCAGCTGAGGGTAACTGTGAGGGCCTAATGCCTGTCCGGTGTGTGGCAGAGGTGCGTTGGGGTACGGCAGAGGCAAAAGGCGGTGAGAACCAGAAAGAGAGCCCCCCCTCATCCCCCGACCGTTACAGGCATTTAATCTGTATCCCACCACCCCTGTTTTTATCAGTACAGTTGAAAATCAATCAACCTATAGCCCTTGACTTCACTTTTTATTAGCCTCCAGTTAGAAATTATATGTGGCAGGGGAAAGGTGACGTGTGGAGGTAGAAGGGTCTGGTGGGTTCAACGCAGCGCAGCGGTGCGTTACCAAACCTAATTAAATAGTACAGCCTGGCGTGACAGTGGACCAACCATGCTGGATGCGTAGTTGGTCCCCCCCCACCCCAAAGAAACAAAAGATGCCTACACAAGCTATTATAGGAAAAACACAAAGCATTTCCTAGGTCATGACCTCTCTGCAGTGGAGGTAGTGACAGACACTACAGTTACTACAACTACTACTACGAAAACGTCAATAAACCCACAGACCTCTTTATGTATGCGCGGCTAGATAAAATAGCCTAGATCTGTTGCCCGACTCTAGAGGGAATAGTTACTTAATTCAACGTGTCTGCTCTCCTTAATGAGATGCTCTTTCTTGAAGCAGAATTTAAGTTTTATATAATCCTGGACTTGGTAGCTTCCTTCCTCAATATAAGTCCTCCTGCTGTTGGTCGCTATAAATTCACGGCTTGTTCACGGTAGGTGCTAGAATGGATTAATCTGCAAGTCACTTCTATTTTTCAAAAACATACTTCTACCAAGCTTCTCTTCATCTGTACTGGTAGTTCTCAAGTTACTATAGTTTGTTGTTTTACAATTTCATTTAAATTAAAATTTCAACCCAAAACGTAAATATATCTAAAATTAAACACTGCAACAATTTGACTCTGCAAACTAACTAGAGTAACTTGAGAACACATACTACCAGTGCATCCATCCTACCAGATGGCCATCAGTTTTGTAGACACATTAGAAGTATGTTTTTGAGAAACAATAGAAGTCAAGGGCAGATGATAATACTGATTCGGTTCCGTTCCATGAACGTTGGATTCTTTTTTTCCCCTGAATGTCAGCGTGAGGGCCTAATATTGAGGTGAGAAAGCTAAAAGTCAAGGGTTTAAGAAAAGTTAAATTCCGCTTTAAACATTACATTACAAACATTTAAAATAACCTTGTGAGGTGGCCCTCGACAGGATAACACATTTAAATCTATGGGCTAGCATCTGTTGCACTCAGCCACAAAGAGAAGGCAGATGTCAAAGAGACAGGCATTTAAAATTGAACCTCCCTGCCCATGTGTGTGTGTGTGTGTGGCAGGGTCTCTTGCCCTTGCGTAAGCCCTGAAGGTGAAAACATCCATAGTGGAATGCACATGCACACACAAACAAACGCATTCATGTACGCAAACAACAAAAAAACACACAAACACACTCAAACATAAGCATATACTTTTTCTCCTCAGCTAAAACAAACACCAGATGCTTGGTGAGAGAAAGCCCAAGCAAGATATAGAGAGAGAGATAACATGTGAGAGAGAGCAAATACATCTCTGCAGGCACTAAGTGGGGCCAGAGCCCCGGGGAGCCTCCTACAGACTCATTCTCATTCATCCTGGGTGCAGAGGAAGGCAGGGAGACAAAGTACAAGAGCTGCCTCTCATGCCAAGCCTCTCAATGCAAATCAGTCCTTTCCTCCTCAAGGGATACAGAAAACCATGTTGCTATCAACCAAAGAGATGTACAGAAATATTTAAGTAGCCTTTGCCAAGATCAGACATAGTCTTTATTGACTGGGCTTTTGCGGCGGTGTGCTTCACTAAATTCAGCAGTTACTTAGCAATTGTACTATAGCAGTATCCTGTTCAATTGTTAAAGGTACACTGCTCAATTTGTGTCCTCTTTTTCTCTTGTGGTTAAAACCAGCATTACAGTAACGCTGTTGTATTTGTTTAATACAACGACGGCCCTTGCCCCTCCCCAAACCTGAGAGCAGAGTGCCTCGCAC
Source organism: Percopsis transmontana (assembly GCA_025447815.1). Classification (NCBI taxonomy): domain Eukaryota; kingdom Metazoa; phylum Chordata; class Actinopteri; order Percopsiformes; family Percopsidae; genus Percopsis; species Percopsis transmontana. Next base: position 5,399 of record JAOEHI010023604.1, read on the forward strand.
TCCTCTACTCCTCCCCACACAACAGCTCTTAAACACTTCTCTACCCCTCCCTCTACGGTTGTCCACACTTTGGTGTGCAGTTGTGTTTCAATATTTAAATGGTAAGCTGAGGCAGGCACTTCCTGATACATGAATCATCACTACCGTACCTGTCTGCTAGCATACCATTCATACATCTCACCTATCCAGTGCAAACACTATATTGTAGGGCTTGGGCGGAACAATTCCAATACTCCAATTAAACATTCATATCACATATATGCATCTTTAAATCATCGCCTCTTTAAATGTGATATATTGCTATAGTAATCTACAGTAAGAGTGCATCATACAGTTAAGAGCTAGCGTTAGCGTAGCTGACTACAGCCTATTGATTGGTGTGAGTGGGAGAGAGAGGGAAGGACAGGCCGTCCTCACTGACCTCGGTGATGCGTGGGTTGGTGCACTTGACATTCCTGCTGGACAGGTCCAGCCAGCGGGTGGTGTAGGGGTTCATGGGGGGGCAGTGGTGCCGCAGTGTGCACCGGCCCTCACCGCTGCACCAGCCGCACTGGAACTTCCTGTCCGCTTTGAGACACATGCCACAGCTGTCCCGCTGAGCCGCGCACTTGTACAGGTGCACTATGGGATACGGGAATATATTAGCATTCGCAAAAAGGAAGTGGCTATTGCTGAGGTAAACCAAGAAGGGGTGGGCAGCAAAGAAAGAAAGAGAAACAAACATATAAGCAGGCCAACATCTTTCCATGTTTTGGTGAAATCAGCATGCGATTACAACTGCATCTCTCCGTACCTTGGATGTTCTCCGGGTTATCGATGATGAAGTTACCGTTCCACACCACAGAGAAGTCCACGGGCAGCTCACTGATTCTCATGCCTTCATACAGATACTGCAGCCCAGAGGTGGAGGGAATGGGGGGATGGGGGGGTTAAGAAAGTGAGTTGAAGGTTTCAAATATTAAAGACATGGGAATTTCAAGCCCCCGGGCTTTGCGGGATGCATCGGCAGAATCCCACCACCCCCACTTCTTTATGTTGCCCCAAAGTTACATCACCGCCCCACCCCCTGATCACAGAGCTCAGTTGCTGGGAGTCTGATAGAACTGAGACAGCAAGATGGAAACTTGGAAATTTTCCACAACCACACGCACACAGGAAAATGTCACCTATGTATATGTGTGTGCTTGTACAGAATCTGTCTGTCTGTCTATAGATCCAGTCGTCCTTCCACCATCCATACATCCATTCATCCATCCATCTTTACACCACCCATCCGCAAATCCATCCATAACAATCCGACCCAAAACCCCCCGCCACTCACGCCCAGCCTACCGAGCTGTTCTGGCACTGGACGCTGGAGCTGTTGAAGCGCAGGGCGGTCACGCGGTGACTGACCCCCTGGATGTGCAGGACACACTCGTAGCCTCGCTGACCCGACTGGGGCTGGGGAAGGTTCCGGGCCTTCAGGGTGATGGGCTTAACTTCCCCGGCCGGGATCAGTATGTCCTCGGAGCGGACCAGCTGGGGACAGTCCTGCGAGACCGGGAGAATGTGGAAGAATGTCTGAATCAACCCATGGGGCTATTAGAGGGAATTTAGAAAGGTGTTTTGTTTATTTGAAGGTTTGTTGACGTGTGTAGGTAAAAAGTTTACACGCTCAAAACTATAAGCTAATGGTTCTTAACCACTAGCTTATAGGACAGCGGCAGACAACACACACACATACACATGCAGGCACTAGGAAACACACAACCACCACAGGCACCTCTACAAACGCACGCACACGTTTTTTTCCCCCCGACAAGCAGCAGTAGCACGTTTACCACCCGGCTCGATTGACTCGGTCAAAACGCTCTGCTGTCATTGGCGAGACGAGCTCAGCGCCTCTAAGTCAGCACATAATAGACTGCTACGTGGCGAATGGAGAATGAACGTGTGTGAGGGGCCAATACACAAATAGAAGGGCTTAGATGGCATGTCTTTACTGAAGACATGGCCTGAGGCCGACACAAAGCAAGAGAGAGGGAGAGAGAGGGGGGGGGGGGGACAGAGGGAGAGTAAGAGAGAGAGTGAGAGATAGAGAGGGGGGGAGAGAGAAAGAGAGGAGGAGAGAGGCAAAGATAATTAAAGATTGAAAACCGACAGGCGCGGAGAGAGTAGACGTGTGTGTGTGTGCATGTACCGTGCACACACAGGAGAATTAAGTAGTACAGATGGGAAAAAAACCCAGCTATACCGGAAAGGGATTGAGCTTGTGTGTGTGTGTGTGTGTGTGTGTGTGTGTGTGTGTGTGTGTGTGTGTGTGTATGCTTGCTCCACCTACCTCGGTGGTGTTTACGCGCCCCTCCTGGAAGGAGCAGCTGGAGGGGTCGTGGGTACACAAGTTGCGGTACTTGCACCAGTGGCAGCGGAAGGCACTGTTCACGCACGACAAGCACCTGCAAACACACACACACACACACACACACACACACAGCCAGGAGTCAGGAGAAGGGGCCGCAGTCAAGTAGCATGCCTATGTGTGTGTGTGTGTGTGTGTGTGTGTGTGCGTGTGTGTGTGTGTGTGTGTGTGGCTGGTAACAAGAGGGGAAATAGTTAGCAAACCCAAGTGAGCACCTGCTGTTGTCATGTGCCCTTGCGCCTTGGCAACGTGAGCCTACGACGCTCGCGGTGCCAAGATCTCTGCACATCCATTTTCTACTGGCACGTATTTTTGCCCCGCCTGTCACGTGTATGCGTGTGTGTATGCGTGTGTGAGTGTGTGCGCGCGCGCGCGTGTGCGTGTGTGTGTGTGACAGAGATAGGGGATTGTAATGAGGACAAATAAGACATTGGCACAGCTTGATCCTACAATTACCATCAACCCTGTATTGTCGGAGTGTTGCTGTAATTATAGGCTTGTAGGTGTGTGTGTGCGTGTGTGTGCGTGTGTGTGCGTGTGTGTGTCAGCAGGGGGGGACATACATATTTCCTAGATATACAACCCCCCCCCGCCGTGTACATTTAGACGGATGGATGGCTGGAAGGGAAGAGAGAAAGGCGGAGGGAGAGCAAAACCCTATAGACACACTGACATAATCTACTGTGAGCGGGGCCGCGATGTTAACGTGCTCGGAAGGGACGGTGTATCCACGCTGAATAGTTAAGGCGCTGTCATGTTGTTCTCGCCCGCTCTCTCTCTCACACACGCCTAAACACACATTATATATGTGAATTATGCGTCCTGGTTTATTCTGAAATATTAATCAGTGCAAAAGCATGGGAGGGATTCTGGCAAGCACACGCAAATTCAGATGTATAGGCCGGACTCACCTTCAGGCACAGGCTGGAGAGAGAGAGAGAGAGAGAGAGAGAGAGAGAGAGAGAGAGACGCAAGAGACGCAAAAAGAGTGTGTGTGTGTGCGTGCGCGCGCACGTGCCATTGCTGATTAGCTCAGCTGTGGAAGGTGGTAATTGCTTCCTGTGCCACTCAGACAGGGTCCTCAGACAGCACACAACCACGTTACAACAAAAGAAGAAGTGAGTTGGAGCTACAGGGCAACGAGTGTGTGTGCATCTGTATGTGTGTGTGTTTGTGTGTCATGGATTTGTGTGTGAGTTAATCCCTATTTGCATCTGCGTACGTGCTAGCATTAGCTCGCATCGGTGTGTGTGTTTTTACTCAAATGCACATGTGAGCATTTACATATATTTGTATATTTGTGTGTGTGTATGTGTGTGTATGGTACGTGAGTCTCCTTTTTCCCCAGCAGAAGGGAAGATGAGGAGGGCCATTTTGTCTTAGAAAGCAGAGGGATAATGGTAGCTCTGGTGGCAGTAAAAGGCATCACGCGCGCGCTGCAAGCCGCACTCATGGGGATTCAGTTCAACATCGCTCATTCGAGGACAGACAGCCATGAAATCAGGCAAGAAATCAGGCATGAAATCCCGACCGTAGTAGTAGTGACTATGTTAGGCGAGGTAGCGTGCCACAGAGGAAGGAGTATTCATAAGAGCAGGACCCCGGACACTTCCTGTTTCAGTGTTCGGGGGAGCAGCCGGCGATCAGATTCCATTAGTCTTAAATGGGGATATTTTTAGGGCTCGCCACACTGTGGGACCCGCCAAGGTTGAGGACAAATTGTAACCAATTCCCACAGCATTGATTCAGTAGAGGGGTTGGCACTGGCACATTGTTGTTATCAATGAAGAGGGAATAAATGTGGAGAATGAATGAAAATGAGACGGACAGAGAGAGAAAGAGAGAGACTCACAGTTGGTGAATGCTGCAGTTGTAGAATTTGACCTCGGTGCTGATCAGCATTTGACCGGTCTCCTTCGAATTCAGCCTCAGCTCCACACCTGACCAGTCTGAGAGAGAGCAAGAGAGAGAGAGAGAGAGAGTATTATCCATACATGCATACACTACAGGTATACAACACAATCATCCTCACAATATTCTGTTTTGTTTCAAAACAACAGTAGAATATTCCGGAAATGTAACCAGCACCAAATCCTACAGTAATCTCTAAAATCCCATTTCCATAATCGTCTACACGGGGCTGGATAGCTACAGTATATCCCCCATAATGCGAGGATACAATAGATATACAGTATCAAACAAGCTATACATCTTCTATACTGTGTAAAAATGTCTTCAACCACCAGTCGCTGCACATAACAATGGCTCTACTAAATGTCCTTTACAACGTTGTCCAGCGTCACCTTATCTGTCCACCGGTGGCATGGCAGAGCCCTGGAGGCTGGCCAGTGTGACAAGGACCTCCTCCCCTGGGACATGATTTCACATATAGGATAACATCTGACCTCCCTGCGTCATGTGGAGCGTTGACACGTTAGCATATTTATCACACGATACAGGAATGTTGCACTACCAACACGGGTAAATGTGTTGTGAAATACCACACGTGTACTAGGACACTGACGCTGATAGCATGTCGATTTTCTACACCATGTCTTTGTCTGTCTCTGTCTCACTAATGAAACAGGTGTGTGCCCCCATTACACTGTGGCATCCACTGCCTGTGTCCAGCCGGCGTAATGGTACAGTAGGCTACAGGTGTGTGTGTTTGTGTGTGTTTGTGAGTATATGTGTGCATGTAGGATTTTTGATGTACACTACATAATCCCTTCTCCCAGGGACTTGAAGGTGCAGACCTTTGAATCCCGACCCCTGTTTTTTTATATTCCAATTTGATTGGTCAGAACTTTTGTCACTTTGCCAATATTAAACCACTGCAGAACACTGGATTTTCAGCAGAAGGGGCTCGTAGGAGCGTACAGCAAAATGTGTAAATGAACAGCTTTGATTGGAAAACGAAGACAGCGCCTTTCCTCTAAGGGGAGAAGCAGCAAGAATACATATATTTGAAGTGTACTTCAAATGTACGTATATAATGTGTGATGATTATTTGTGAATCTATATTATTAAATATGTTTTTGTATAAAAGGGGACAAGTGTTTCGTAAACTTATGAATAACTCATTCTTGTCTTGTTGAAGGGCCTGATGGAACACCTCTGCCAATCACAACACAGTCACGTAGGACAATATTTAATGCAAAGAAGGTTAATGAAAGAATACCAGGTGAATACCCAGTGAATACCCAGGTGAACTGAAGCATAGTTTTATATATTTATACATAAACCCATACATAAAGTTTTGTAATTGGATCCATTTTCTGCCTGGTACTTTGTTGAATAGAGCGCTGGCTGTGTCTTCCCCTGTAAAAGCCAATCTTCCCTCCCTCTCACTGAGAATGCAGACTTCATTAATGTGCACGTCTGTCTCTCTCTCACTGTGTGTGTATGTGTGTGTGTGTGTGTGTGCGCGCACACTGCAGGCTGAGGCTCAGATGACATTCAGTGTGTAGGAGGCTTGAATGACCCTCTGTGCACTGTTCTCTTCACAGCACCTGTTGGGATTCAGAATGCGTTTCACACAAGACCGTGTAGCCAGGCAGGCAGGGCTGCTACGTATGCGTCTCCCAGCCAAGCAGCACTTGTCTAAAAGGAGCTGGACAGAGTTCCTGTCCATGTAAACTGTGTATGGTTTTGCCTTTTTGTTCTCGGACAGGCACATTTTTCTACATTTCAAGACTTGTAGTGTCTATTCTCTGGAAATACTATTCTTCTCAAAGCAGTCCTTCTCCCTTTCCTCTTCTCTCCTCTCCTCTCCTCTCCTCTCCTCTCCTCTCATCCCCTCTCCTTGTTTCTCATGCTGACCGCCAGCGAACAAGGTGAAGTGTTATGATCCAGTAGTCTAGGGAGGCAGATGGGCTGATTGCAAAATGGCGGAATGGGCGGAGAATGTGGAGGGGGATGGGGGTTGAGACAGGCATGGGGCATGGGGGGGGGGGGGGGGGTTGTTGGGGTTGGCTTACGGCGGGGATTAGCTGACATTTACCTGGGGGAGAAAGCCATATTAGCGCCTGCTGCACAACTCCCCATGGGAGCTCTGGGCAAACACAGGTGTCATTTACTTAGAGGAAATGGGGGTTACCGGGCCCCAGAAAACACACAAAGATTTCCATACACACTGCACATTATATATTATTCAGACTATTCAGGTGGTGGGCAAACAACAGGTGTTTGTTGTCAAACAGCAGGTGTTAGTATTCCTAATGACATATGTATTTGTAAATGAATGGCAGCCATGGCCAAAGCAGAATATTTATCGCAACGTGCCACGGTGATGAGAAAGCTAGAAATGTCACGAAAATCCAATGAATAGTATATTGGGGGTGATCAACGGTTCCGGATAAAGGTTTATATTTGACCGTGTTTGAAGAAATCGTGTTCTCATTGCGATAATATAAGGCTCTCGGGAAATAACATTACTTTAATAACTACTTGCTAGTACCTATTGGATTTACAATTCACAGTAGAGGCAGGGGGTTGTTTTTTTTTCCTACTCGTTCCTTCAAATATAGGCCTACGTTTCTGTGTGCCTGGGCTATATTGTCACCAATCAACCCCATCAAAGTCCCAGCCAACTGCCCACGTCAGTTCTCCCCTACCTAGCTAGCATGCTAGCATGCTAGGCTAGTGTTCATTAGCGGCAGTAATAGGCCGCAGGGTCCTGAGCTGATCCCCCATCAACCCTAATGGGCTCAGGAGATGTGCCGAGCACACTCTGAGGCCTGCGAACCGACCTTAAGGCGGTGTAAGATTGCTAGACAGACGCAGTCCAAGTGATGGAGGAGCGATGGATCAATAGGGAGAGAAGTAAGTGCGTGTGTGTGTGTATCTGTGTGTGTCTGTGTGTTTGTGTGTGTGTGTGTGTAGACTTGGCAAGGAGCAAACCTCATTAGCAAACAAATCAACAAAACGCTCTGCGGGGTTTCGGTTCAACTCTCGAACCCCTCACTTCATCTCCATGGTCAGTGCCAAATAGAATATTCATGGTAAAGTAATGAATTATTAGATTAGTTTGTTCATGCTTTACTATCTTGTAAGGACGGGTGTATTTTTGTGTGGGTGCATTCATGCATCTACCTTGGTCAGTCGGGATAAGGGGGACATCTTTGGCTGCCGGAGACACACAGAGGATCTGATTTCCGTTGACTTTTCCCTCCACCTCGGTCAGATTGCCAAAAGAACAGGTGATGCCCGCGGAAAGATCTGGAACATAGCTAACCTTCACCAGCAGCTGTGAGCAGAAAAGAAACCATGACGTTTGTCAGAAAAAAGGTTGTCGCTACATCAAAGGTTACGATACTGAGGTTACTAAAGAGAGATTAAAGAGATTAAATGAGTGTGATTTCCCTTAACATGTACAGTATATGAACTGACATTGGGAATGTCACATCATTCATTGTGAACAAAGAAAAAACAATTTAAATGAATAAATGGTAGCTCAAAATAGTCAGTTATTATAGTCAATAAAATATGGCGTGACGTTTGGGTCTGTACTCTATTTTTCATCAAGATCCGAACAATTTTCCTGCAGTGACATCATTTCATCAGTGTTAAAAGGTAGAATGCCCATCTGAAAAATTATATTTGTTGTTTCCTTGGCCTGTAAATTTCACAGTTACACACAAATTCATAAAATGCAAGCAAAAAGGGGGGGAAATGAAAATGAAGACACATTCACACACAAAGCATAAACACACTCATAGTTACACATTGGCGTTTGAAGTGATTCTCTAGAGGGGTGACATGGAGGCTAGTGTTCAGCTGCTCTGCCTATAAATAAATGTATTTTGCGTGCAGGGTGTGTGATCTGGCATTCCAGCCAAGAGAAGCCGCCTGGATAATTATCACCATGGCATTTCACAGCCTTGTTCTATTAGCTGTTATTTTAGGCCATAGCGTTTGAAGTTTCCTTTTGTTTTATCTGCCTCTCACTAAACACTGCAAGGCAGCTGGGACAGGCAAGTGATCTAACTAGCTAAACTGCAGGCTTTCTAAAACTTGCTGAATGTCTCCCTAACAAACTATAATGTCTCTCTAGCTTGCTGGTTTTAGCCCTTTACACACTATGAGATGAGACAAATAAACAACAGGAAAGTTCGAAAAACTATTCCTACAAAGCATTATCCATACACATTGTCTTTATAACTGTATAATTTTGTGCATCTACAGTATAGTAAATGCCACGGTAACCGTTTATATCCAAGTTGTCATTAGCTAAGTACTCGTATTAGTACTAGTGAACTTGTAATCCTTACGTTTTCTTATTCTTATGAACAAATTTTATTTATTTATGTATTTATTCATTTTTTGCACAATACTTTGTTTGTGGTGTGCCAAAATACAAATTGTGCATGCTGCTACAACTTCTTGTTGTCTCGCTCTACAGCAATGAAATAATGATTGATTGATGAACATAAATCTAAATAAATCATGCACTGCGTCTTTATAGACGAAATTAGGATTGAATTGCACTTGGTGCGCTTTTACCTTGGTACTCATGTGGCTGATGTTTTGATTATTTTTTCTACGGAGGGCCTCTCTCCTCTCATTCGCTATTTATACTTTTCTCTAAGGTGCGTCTGAGAGATCCTTGAATACAGGAGTCACAGCAATCAATGTCTTTTGTTTAACACAGAATTTCCTCTGAAACCTCACATTAATTACTGTAGCTCTCATCATTCTGACAAGGCACGCATACATAAACACTCAAAATTACACACATTACAAACACTATAGTACTCTACAGTGTTTAGCTCTAGCTAGACCCACTGCTGCTTAGTGAAGCAGTGGGTCTGACTTCAGCCGCGACACTCAGCCTAATTGGGGACCGACTTCTAACAAAGGTAATTCCATTGTTTTCTCTGCCTTTCGTGGAAAGGATGGATGGATCAGCTCCGCAGACTAGACCGGTTCATTTAACAATGCATCCTTCGTAGACCACGTTCTTCGAAGCATGTGGCCCTTGAATTGAGACACAGCTATAGGCCAGCCTATTAACTACTCCCCCCCTTTTCTCACCTGTATCTCATCAGCAATCATTGACTGGCTTTTGTTTTCAACCTGTGCCTGTTTTTTGGATTTGAGTTAAGACTGTGATTTGGATCTGTGCTGGGAGAATGACTTTTGTTAGTGAAATAAAAATTGTTGAAAAACTATTGAATTTCCATATGCGATTGCACACACACTCACACACAACAATGGGACATGTGTGTTTGTCCATTGTCCAAGCCCGTTCCACGATTTGCATCCAAACAATAAAACCATATATGGAAATGCCATCCTTGAAACAGGAGGATTTAAAATAAAATCGTGTGATACCACATCTAAACACACACCCATGTTAAGTGTGTTTGAGTGCCTAATGCATATTGGAGAAGCATTCATCATCAACTACCGGTAGTACTATTAGCAGACTTATTCTGAACATTGGTTTTACACTGTGGGTGTGTGAAAAAGCTTTTGTGTGCCACATGTGTGTGCATACACAAACACAGAATAGAACTCAGAGCCTTTGAATGAAGCTCGATCATTCCGTATTCAGTTGGGTCCATGTGGAAATACTGCAGTACAGTACCTCGGTGCGCTCCAACAACTTTAACACCCACGCCTCCGCCCACGTAAACAAACATCTTGGCACACACACACACACCGTGCGAGCATATGTGGGGCCAAATACACCCACATTGAGCTCCCGTGTGTGAACCTTCCTATCTAATGTTTATGCCCGGGTCACAAGCAAGGCTCTGCCTTTCAGTGTGGGTTGGATGTATGCAAATGGGATTGAATTGTTCCGAGAACAATTAACAGTTGAGACTGCTAGCGTGTGTGTGTGTGTGTGTGTATGGTATGTGCTAACTTACAGGTATGCTGGGTTCTGACACCGCAATGCTGTCAGGGTACACAGTGGCCTTCACACACTGGTTGAGAGAGGCAGCAAAGCGGTAGGGCTCGTCGGCGCGTTCACACCGGCTCCTCTGGGAGCACCTGCGACAAATGAGAGAGGGCACAGCAGGTTTAGTAATACACTATGAAATCAATGAATAACAGAACAACATAAAGGCACAACGACAACCAATATTGTAATACCCTATCACAATATTGGTGTCAAATTATTCTGTTATTATTTAAATACATACTGAAAAAACTAGTAAACTATGCAAGCCCTTTTCAAATTAGGATCCATTCCATTTTATATCATAAAATAAAGTAAACAAATTTACAATTAGGTCATTTAGCAGACGCTTTAATCCAAAGCAATTTACAATTACATGCTGCTATTATATGGAGCAGATAAGGGTTAGGCATCTTGCTCAAGGATGCTTACAGGTAGCCAAAAACTGGTGGTTAACCAGTTCAACTGTTGACTTTGTTGAATTGTAAGTCGCTTTGGATAAAAGCGTCTGCTAAATGCTGTAAATAAATGTAAATAAGGTAGGCCAAGTCTGGGGCTTGAACCCACGACCTTCCAGCTGGGAGTACAACACCTAGACCACTAGACTATCCTCCCCCTAAAAACTGTGTAGTATCAAAAATATAAAATAAAATAGTCTAATGTACAAATATTTGCATTAGAAAGATTCACAAACATCTCGCTCTTGAGCTAACACCCCCATCAATGGCAATAGCTAGCCATGTCCGACCAGCTAGCCCTGAGCTAGCTGCAACAGAACACTGTACACCGGTGGCTGTTGATCAAGACCCAGCTGAAACCCCTGTCCATTCCTGGCGAGCCGCAGAACGAATACGTTCCGGCGTAATAGCCAGTGCCAGAGCCTCCGGTGTCTAATTTAATACAACGCAGTCCTACAAACTACCGCGCCACAGCGCTAAGCACCGAGTGCCCAAATTACATCCTTCAATCACAGCAGAACTTTGGAGACACAACTAGCGCAAATTATGCCCCATTTGCTCGTAAGGGATCTTAATGGGCTGTATTTGGTACCTCAAGACCCCCCCAAACACAAACACGCACACTCAATCCACCCTTGTCGCTCATTAAAACTCTCGCTGTCTCCTCCTACTTATTAAAAGTGTGTGTGTCTGTGTGTGTGTGCGTGCGTGCGTGCGTGTGTCTGTGTGTGTGTGTGTGTGTGTGTGTGTGCGTGTGTGTGTGTGTGACTGTGCGTATGCGTGTGTGTGTGCTTCCTCCTCGTCCAGTGTCTGGCTCTATAGTCTTCTGTAGCAGCGCTGGCTAACTGGCTGTCTGGTCCCACTGGCTCTAATTGGCCCCCAACAGGTCAGATGCTGTCAGATGAGACACTAGAGAAGCCTTGTCCCTCTCCACTGTGCCTCTGTGTGTGTGTCAAGGCCCTATCATGCATTCTCAACCACGCACTCTCACACATCTGAGTCCATGTCTTCATCTCCAACCATTCTGTGTAATTATCTGTCAGAGGTTGGACACACACATCAACAGCTATATTCATGTACACACACACACACACACACACACACACACACACACACACACACACACACACACACACACACGCTACTCCCTGGGGTGTTTGGAGAGCAGGGGAGTGTAGCATGTAGCATTAGTGTAGGGGTGTGCATTCCCCCGCTGGGAGAACGAGGAGCCACTGCAGCCAGCATGTGAAAGCTTTTAAAAATGCTACCTAGATCCCCCCCTCCCCCTTCGCCCCAGCTCAACAGCCCGTTCATTTTGCCATTTGAGCTTTTCATTTCCACTCAGGCCCTCCTCTCCTCTCCATTTGGCACATCTTCTCTCTTCCTCTCTCCCGCTGTTAGCTCTTGAGTTCAGCAGACCTGTCTCTGACAAGGTGCGTCTCCGTCACTAATTTGCCCCTTCTCTTTTACATCCGTAATGGCGGCAGGAAAACGATACTTAATGTGCTTTCAGGTGTGGTGCTGTGGCACAATGTTCTATGCTTGGCTCCCGTGTGTGTGGTTGTAGAGAGGAAAAACACACACACACACACACACATGCTATAAAACAGTGTTGTCATTAAGATGACAAAAAATACCCACATAGATTTTTTTCACTGTGATAGTTTCTTTCCTTATCTTTTTTTAATTTATTTATTTATCTTTTGAAACTAGTTTAATGCCAGAGAAGCAGACCCCCCCCCCCCCACCACCACCACTCCCCAACTCCCTCTCCAGAGGAGGAGGGTCAGTCGTTGCCATGGTTTTTGTGAGACGGCCATAATGGCCGTGAGTAGTTTTCAGGCTGACCTCGCGCCTCCCTCGTTAGCTGGAGTGCACGCCGGCGAGCGTCGAACACGGGCATCCTTCTTTCCGCACATTCACACAACCTCCCCTGTCCTCTACGGCCCTCTCTCTGTTGCCTGGCAGCCTTTCTTTGTGTTCCGTCACTCAACATTCCAGGGTCTGGGAGGGGTGGGTCGGAAGCAGGGGGGCGTTGGGGGTGCCAACATTGTGGAATGCTCAGAGATGTTACGATGAGGCATATGTGAGCATCCATGCCTGATTGAGTGTAGTCTCCATTATTTTCTCTTGCTTTCTTTTAACGTACGTATGCACAGACAAACACAAACTAGCAACACATTCACAATGCAGCCACGGTATAAAAGAATAGCTAAACACATGTGTAGTCACGCACATAGTAACAAAGACAAACAAACACACACACACACAAATGTGTCTGGAAATGTGTATGCTCTAGTAATGGGCTCATGGAATTTTCCCTCCTAAAGCATTAGCAGCTCTATCCATGGTGCTGAAGTGCTATAGCTAGCTATGCTGCTATTACTACTCACTGGTATCTTACGCTACAATTCCGGCTATGCTGAAAATGCCCTTGTAACATGACAGGAGGGTCACAACCAATGGATATGCCTGCTAATGGTTCTGGAAGGCATCATGCGAGTCTTGTGCAATGGACAGGAAAACACAACAACAATGAACTGACAAGAACACTAGTGATATAGCTTCTACTTCTAGTAGACTTTGGGTGGGCCGCGGTAATGCTGAGGTCTGTCTGTCTCAAGGTATGTTAAGTGTATTTTCTGTATGAGGTGGGTGGGAGAGGGTAGCAGAAGCCCAACCTGGCAGTCCTGATTCAGTGTCCCTTCCTCTAGACAGGCAATTACACTGTCATCTATTCTGTGCCCAGCTCTGACAGGCACACACACACACACACAAACACACACACACACACACACACACACACATAGTAGCCTTGAAAAAACACATATTGAATTGAATTTAAATGAATGCCCACATGCACACGCGTCGTCTCAGACACATGTGGAAATGGACAGCTATGCAGACGCTACACACACACACACACACACACACACACACACACACACACACACACACACACACACACACACACACACACACACAGGAGTTGAATGGAGAGGTGTACCTAGGCAGGAAATAGGGGAAGATTTCCCCTCTCTCTCTCTCTTAGTGTCTACCACTCGTAGGGGCTTCGGTGAAGGTGTAAAGGCAGCCTGTCTGATTGCAGCTCTCAGCGTGAGCACCATATTTAAAAACAGTAGGAGAGAACAGAGGGGAAGCCATTTTGAAATCACTTTCCTTCCCCCGCTATAGACCCAGGCCAAAACAACACCGCACGGTATGAAAGAAAAGAACAAAGGAAAAGGCGGTATGGCATGCAGAGGAAGAGAGAATTAGGAGGCAGAGGGATGCGGGAGACGTGTGAGCTAGACGTTTATTAAATATGTGATGCCCTTTAATGAAGCTGTGGCGTTCACAAGTGGTCACCTGTTACGGCACGGAGCGCGTTTCCCCCGCCGTGTTCTCCCTAGAAACACACGTTAATGTAAACATGTATGGAAAGTGACTGCGCTGGGACTGCGGCGCTTCTACGCAAATACAGGAATGATTAAGGGAGTTACGGGGTCACGCTGGGCTACCTACACAGACACAAACACACAGAGACACACACGCACACTCACGCACTCACGCACTCACTCCCTTCACAGCCCTGCTCTGTGAGCACACTGAGCAATTCAGGAGTTCTGTCACATGCCTAAACAGTGTGAATATCCATTGAAATGGGGGGCCACAGGCAGAAGAGAATATAAAAACATAAGGAATGAAAATAAGAATAAATAAACAGTTCCGTTTATTTATTCTTCTCCCAACTTCAAATTCAACTCCAACTCAAAAGGCAGTGTGCTCTGTGAGGGAGCGGTTTGAAACTTAAAGTTCACGTAAAAACAACTCCACAGCGACTTCTAGCGGGTTCTATCCTCTGGCGAAAGGATTGAGTCACCGAGGACGTTCCTGCTCACTTCATCTCCACGGACATCTGGAGACTATTGTAGTATAAACTGAGTGGCAGAAACACTTAAAATACGTACACAAACAAACATACACACACACTGTTTTGGGTCTCTGTTAAGTATAGCGTTTGAAGGTGGGAGGAGAGAGGCGATTGAGAGGCTTCACCAAGAGAATGGGTCACCAGGAGGCTCTGTGCCTACTAGAACCCATGCCAGCTAGGCTTCACTTCAACAAGCAGTGTGGGGAGCCAGCAAGTGAACAAGAAAGGCAGAGAGGGAAATAGAGAGAGGGGGAGTGAGAGTCTGAATAAGAGAGATAAAGGAGACAGGCGAGATAAAGCCAGGGTTTGCGGGATCACTTGTGGAATCAAATAATCTGGGAGCAAACACGTTTATTCATAATTGGCTTATAACTAACACAAAACCCTCTACTACCCCTCAACTACCCCTCTCTCTTTTCTCCCCGCTATCATGTACGGGTCTTAATTAAATGCTAGTGCCAACCTCTTTGGAAGATAAACCTCAGCGAGAGCCCCCGCGGTTACATATCTAATATATCTCGTCCACCTCTCAGCAGTCTATCCGGCACATCATTCATCACCGGCGGCGAGCGTATGCACGAGGAACCCATGCAAGTATTGACACATACGTGTGTTCCGATCGATATCTCATTATGTCCAGATTGGGGAGATGAGTGTAGCTGACTACAGCCGGCTAAGTGTGGCTACTGGCTGATGAGTAGGCCATTAGACACACAGACTGACATCCACAATGGAGCCAAACGACCATTAGCACCGCTAGGCTAATTGTTGTGGCCATACTGTAGGTAAATTAGACGGGGTTTTATGGTTAGTGTTTAAGATTACACCTAGCTGGTACTTAGCTGGGCCAAAAATGTTTCACGAGCAAAAATGTCAAATGTATATGTTAAAAGTGTTTTTTGACGCCGCGTGATTAAAGTGAGGAGAAATAAAAAAAGCAAGGATTGGATAAAGAAGACAAGGAGGAAAAATGAGAAACTCACAAAGCGATAGATGAAGAGAAAAGAAGAGGGTGGATAGCACAATGAAACAGCGGCTTGTTATTCCGACCTGCGCTGTATTTCACTTGGACTTAGAAGTAGTCCCCTCTCCAGCTTTTCTGTGGATGCAGTTCAGACACACATAGACTGACAGTACAATACAGTACAACACCGCACCGCGTAGCAACATTACGCTGTATTTCCCAGAGCAGCCTTCAAATGCTGACTAAGGCTCTGCTGGGGCCTTCACAACGATACCCCGAAGCTGTCATCCCCACAAAACACTATCGCTGATCTAGACACATTGAAATAGATTACAAATAAATGTTACATAACTCTAAAACCCATCGCCATTCACCGCTTTGGTAGCATTGTACCGTTTCGTTTTGGGTTTTTTCCGTGTGGCGTCTCCTAATCGCAGCACAACAAGACCCTCTCCTCCTCCTTTTTGTGTTTTGTTTTTGGATTGTGGTCAGGTGATGGCCCTGGCTGCCAGCGCTCCTTCAGGAAGTGTCGATTAAAGAGGGCTCGAGCTGATGAGCTCCTCTTTGAGCCGCAATCAAACCGTCGCTCGTTTTTTCCGCGGCCCCGGGGACGTGTGTGTTTGTGAGTATGTCATCGAAAACACTCCCTCATTCACTTCTGCGTTTTCTTCCCTCGCTCTTGGAGCTTGCGCCGGGAGCCTAGCAGCTGCTGGTAATTAAAGGACTTTAGAGGTTCACGCCGTGCTCGACGGGAGGACGGTGAGGAGTAGAGGGGGGGGAGGGGGAATAAGAGGAGGACAGAGACGAGAACCCCCCCCCCCCACGCCCGGACGGGCGCGGCCGCCCACGCCCGGGCGCGCGGCCCCGCCGGCCCGGGCCGGGGGGGGGGGCGGGGGGCCGGGGGGGGGGGGGGGGGTGGGGGGGCGG
>JAOEHI010023615.1:0-19286 GCA_025447815.1 Percopsis transmontana
GTTTTTATTTTTTAGTTTATATTAAAAAATAAATATATATAATATAATAAATATTAACAGATTATATATATACTTTTATTTATATATATATATATATATATATATATATATATATATACAGTATATACTCTTTTAAAATGTTTACTTACTGTATATTTTGTTGATGTGCACTATATACATAATACAATCACTCATTGTGCTTAGATCTGCAAGCCTTCTTTTTAACATCAGGTATAAATCTTTAGAGCTCTTACCTGGTTTCTTTTGCGTGCCAGCCATGTCTGTGTCAAGAGTTGTTGGTCTCTGTTAGACCACAGGAGGGTGAACCCTGAGCGAGCAGAGCTCTAAACCTAATATGATGTAATGTGGTCATGTGATCCTACGTTCCACATTAATCCCAGCTAATAGCCGCTAATCAACATGAAGCAGGGGGCAGGACCCTAAAGTATGTTCGTATGCTTGTGTGAAGGCCAGTGAAATGGAACTGGGAATTTAGGTCAACATTACTTGACCTTATTCTCTACATGATCTTCTTCTTCTTGTTTTGGCTTTGTAGCCTAGTAACCTAGTAACACCATCCTGATTATGCAAGTTCCACGATTTGTTCCGCTCTGCATATCAGTCTGAAAACTCTCTGGTCATTTGTCATACACTGGGTTCCAATAATTGTCAATCAACTCATTAGCAGATGATTGGACCACCTTCAGCTAATGAGAACAAATGGTTAATGGTGATTTTCAAAAGCAGGTGCTATCTTATGTTTTGACCACCTCCAACCAATAAGAAAAAGAACGTGGGAATAATTTTCCGAATGCAGGCATTTAATTGCTGACGGCACAAACTACCCACCTGGATGCTGATTGAGCGATTTTGTAACTGACTCACAAATGGTTTTAAATTGAGAGTTCCCAGATTGATGTGCAAAGTGAATGTCGTAGAGGTAAAGTCTGTAAGTCAAGTAAAGTTAGGTTTATTTATATAGCCCTAATTCACATTAGAGTCTCAAAGGGCTGCTAAGACCCACAGTTCACATGTAAACACCCCCATACCTAATCCTCCCATTGGACAAAAAAAAAACACTTGGGGGGAAAAAAGATCTCCTGAAGAAATCTTGGGAAGAGACCACAGAGGGAGTACATTCCTTCCAAGATGACATAGTGGGCAGCAGCATTAGCAAAATCAAAATAGTTTTATCAGGCTAGTGCTAGGCTAGAGCTGTAAAAGCTGAAATTTGCTGAAGCCGAAGTAGCTTCACAGACTATTTGAATGCACTAGAATACTCACTGGTATCACTCAGTTGAAAAGACTTGTGTACAGAAAGTGTGACGTACCTCACTACAGTTCCAAGTCTCCGATCACTAGATGGACCTCAACACAAAGTATCTCCCAGGCTGGGGTAATGGTCAAAAATCCAGCGGGAGTGGGATTAAGAAAATAGTCAGGGCTCTAGCTGGAACTATACGGGACAATGGGATGGGAGCTATAGGGAGTTCTACTACTAATTCAGCAAGTTAATGACCGCCATAGTCTCATCAGACTGCTGATTCAGTTCATTGTTATCACTTCATTTTCTCTTTTTCCCCAGAACAATTTCATGTCATGTTATATATCAAAATACACTGTCAGGGTTAGGGTAACGTTCCCTGTGTATCTTAATATGTAGAGCAAGGAATTCAGAATGCCAAGAGTAGGCTACCATGGTTTGGGGTTCCCTGTGTAGGCAGATGGATAAAGCAACAAACTAATAAGCAACATTAACATCAGTCTTGACAGAAGAAGGAATCTGCCTTGGGCTACAGCCTATAACAGTACAGTAACTGCCACCCTGCAACACAACTACATCACACAGGTGATTCTAGAAGTTCATTCTTTACATGCATGTGGAGACTAGGATGTCTGAAACCTCACACGTTTGCCAACAACTAGCTTGTTAGTCACTCCAGGCCGGTCTGTCCGAATGACCAGAGCACTGTCATTGTTCAGTTGTAAGTTACAACTGAAACTCAATGCCTTAAGCAAGAGGCTGAGCCATCTGACCAGACCCCAGCTGTGAACACCAGAGGCTGTGATCTCTCCTAGACCAAGAAACCTGCCCTACTAATAGCTAGCTGGTCAAAATGTATCATAAATCGCTTAACTCTAGAAAGGCCATACAAATATTTTTAGTTTGGGCCATGCCATTAGGAAATATTTTATGTGCATGGTCTCTACATTGTTAAAGCACCAAATATTTAGACAAAATGATATAAGTATAATAAAAAGGCATTGCGTTTGTAAAATGTACACTTCAATTTGTAATGTTGGCATTTCTAAACTTTTGACTACATAGATTTGAATGACTACATTTACATGAAATAAATATTCTGCATTATTGCACTTAAAAATAAAAGTCCAAAGCTCAACCTACGGATATTCAAATGGAAATATAGGCTACAGGTATATAACAGAATATGCCTTGAAAAGACCAACACCAAATTTGGAAAACGAGGATTATGAGTGTGGATGTACTGTAAATGTAGTGAATGGCAGTCAAGGTCTATCTCTCTCCCAGGCAGATTGAGTAAATATGCATCAATGTTTCACATTTGATCCATCCAACAGCGCTTCCACTAATACTGTGCAGTGAGGAGACATCCAGAAATCCTACTTACAGTGGGAGCACATATCCAGTGAGTAGCTGGCCTCATTTCCCTGAAAAGAAAGGAGGGGAGCGTGAGTGAGTCTGAAACTAAGTGTTCAACATTACACTACAGTTATCAACATCTTTGTAAATATTATGACACATACAGTTGTATGTGTCTGATACTAGATCCAGTAACCCTGCAGGTCACTAGTCAAACAATGAAAGTCCAGTTTATCTACACAATCCTTGTTCCAGTTTCCACTTCAGACGTCAGTGTTTGGCACAAGAAATTAATGACACACACCTACAACTGTAAGAGTTAAATCTTGCATGATTTATGAGTGGAGTTGACTAAATATCTTTGTTTATTTGCTTTCGTGAAATTTCCACAGATGATTGCTTCCAGATCAGCCATACAGAGACCACCACAGAATAAATTATTCTACATACTGTATCTAACCAAGGCAAGATGTAATAAACAACAATCAAACCTATTGCTAAACATGTTGTTGTTGGGTTGTTTACAGGTTGGAAGAAAGGAACCCTTTTTCAATTCGGAAAATAAAACTTGTAGCAGCTCAACAACATAACTTTTTTTAAGCTAAATCCAAAATCTCACACTGTGACCAGCTGATATAAATGTACGGTTGCTGTATGTAAACTTTAAAGACTGGTGCAGTATTGGCTTTTAGAGAGCCTTTTATAAACGACATGATTCCTGTTATGTATTGGCGCAGCGAGGAGTCTATGTAGGCCTACGGATGCCGCTGCGGTGGCGCTGCAGTCTATTTCGGTTGCAGCGCAGAGTCGCTGCTGCAAGACAAAACAGAACCAAAAAAATAGGGATGTCCGGGGGCGGGAGATGCGGATGATTAGTCAGGGGTTTCGGTTTAGTCAACATTAAGCTACACACAGGTTAAAATAAACAAACGGTTTGCCTACTAGGCTACTAATATTGACAGGCTACCGTAAAAGCAGTAGGCCTATATTTTTTTTTTATTTTTATCAATGGCGTTGTGTGACACGTTAGCTAACCTAATGAGCCAAATATGAAAGAAATATCGTAGCCTTCATCATGGCCAGAGTAGGTAGGCCTATTTAACATGTTTCATACAATTGCCTTTAGGCCTACTCCCGACGCTGTAGGCGTAACGATCATTGTTGTTGTTTTACCGAATGGTATGCGGCCTGACTGCTCACACACAAGAAACCTGATGCAGCGCTGCCAGCTACGTGCGTAAATTCAATTGCTAGAAATGTTGACGAGACAAGGGGTGCGCCTGCGCTCATGCCCTCTCATGACAAGTAGGGCCTATAAACTGAATTAATCATGCACTCGTCTCGGAGAAGTTCTCAACCGTTGATTTTTTTTATCCAGTTTTTGGAATTTGTGTATTTACTTTCGAATTTTATTTTTAGCTTTAAAAAAATGACCGATGTCCGGACCGGTGACCTCATATCTTGCTGCGTACGGGCATGAACCGAACTGACAGCTACTGACAAGGCCTGCGTGTGGCAGGTCTGACATCTAAACGACACAACAGGCTGTGTCCACATTTCAACTCTTATTATTATTATTTTTTTAAATATAAAAATCTTACTTACCATCCTGGCGCCTTGAGATTTGGAGCAAAGTCGTGTGTTGTATGTGTCTGTCTGCCTCTGTCGCTTTCTGACTGCACGAAGAAGAGCGAGGGTTTACTGCATCCTACTGCAAAGGGAGAGAGAGAGCGGTGGAAGGAGAGCAGGGAGATGAGCACATTGTACAGTAGCCGAGGCTACATCCGGGTAGGCTATAGCCTACTCCTTCGCTTCCCCCACCGTGGCGTCAGCAGAGAACATCAAAAACAACCAATAATTATTTTCCTGAGAAGAGCTTCATTTCACATGACATCTTGGCATTGGCTAACTATTATATTATTTCGATGTTCTTGACTAGGCGGTCTTAGACAAATTAGTAGGGCCTAGGTTAAAGGCCTAATAGGCTACGTAGGCTATTTATAACAGTGAGAATTCACCCATAAATAAACGACCGATATTCGATCTTATCAACAGGCCTACTCTTGTCACCACCATGTGACACGTTGTTGTGGTTCCAAAGAGAAATGACCGATGCCGTTATCTGCTTGTAAATCGTGTAGGCCTATAATAACCGATCGAACAGCGTATTTATGCACAATGTAGCCTGTTTTGTTAATAATAGCTATATTTTATTGATAGTGCTCATATAGCCTAATTTTTACAAAACAGGTTTCAGTAAAAGCCATAATAATGTAATATTATATAATTGATTGTAATATTATAATGGGGAATGGGGAACTAATAACACACAGCTGGGACTGATACAAATACAGAGTCAGGGGACTCTTAAAGAGGGCAGAGCAGGGTGCAGGGAACGGGTAAACGACGCAAACGCCGCCGATAGCCATGTGCGTATAGGTTTCATTTAAACATATGGGGGGAACACATTAAGGGGAGTCTGGGGGTCCTCCCCCATGAAATGTTGAGCGTCTAACACTTCATTTCCTGCATTCTGGTTAATTTTTATGCAGAATTTGTGCCTTTTCTGTTGGGCCAAGAGGTATTAGATACGCATAGAAGCAGTTGTAACCCGTAGACCTATGGCTGTGCGCTAATGGCTATCTAAATTATTAGGGAGAGAGCCATAACTTCACTTTCAATGGTCACGGGGAAATAAAAACTACATAGCCATGTGGCTAGAATCACCTGTCAAATCTTTAAAAAAAATCTTAAAGTTTGGTGACTTTGCCCCAAAATAAGGTTTACAGCTTGATTTCCCACAGGTTATAGGTTACTTCTACTAAGCATGCGCAATGTCAGTGCAACACACAATTGTTATAAAGCAGACAATGTCGGTTGTATGCACAGGATATGTGCATACAACCGCCATCTTTGGCGTTATCCCATTGAATTCTATTCAGGATTCTTTAAGTGGTCCGTCTCTTCTATAATGTCTCTGGTTACATGGCACTGACTGGAGGCTGTACAAGTACTTCAACACCACCTACTGGGCGAAAGTGGAGGCATACGGAATAGAGCGTATGGCAGAGGATGTGAGAGAGCTCAGGTGGCGGAATGCCGAAATGGAGATAATTTGTATTGAGGGAGGCCATGCTGTAGAGACTGGCAACATTCAGGAGGCAGCCATGCAACCCTGGCAGCCTCTGGGAGAGAAGTCTGTGCTGCACAATGCTGACTCCAGAGATTCAGTACATTCAGTACATGACCCAGATAGGGGTCAACCTACAGTATGACTTACCAAACTCTGGCGTCATGCGAGATCCATTATTAACTGCCAAATGTTTGGAATTGTTAACTGTGCAAGTTTATGGAGCGGGATAGTCTAGTGGTCTGGGTGTTTGACTCCCAGCCAAAAGGTCATGGGTTCAAGCTCCGGAGTTGACCTACCTGTAAGCATCATTGAGCAAGATGCCTTGTAAGTTAACTTTAGATAAATTACCTAATTGTAATTTATCTTGTCTTGATACATTGTGAGAAAATACAGTCTCCATAGGGGCATTATACTAGATTATTTACTAGGGCCAAGATTTATCCTGGACTGGCAGGGATCAGTCAGAATAATACAAATCATGATAATAATAGTTAATTGTTCAGAGGTTTGGTGAACAATTAAAGGTACACAACTCTGTCGCACTATAGTGCCTCCAGAACCCCATCCCAGTCTGTTTAAATGCATAGGAGGGCTGCACTCCTGCCATAATTCATACATTCAAACTCAATTTGTTCAACATCTTGAAATATATTAGGTTTTTGTTAGGTTAGGTGTGATCCAAACAAATTCTAATATCGAATTATTTCTGCTTGTTGTTTGACAGCCACACTTACCATCAACATCCTTAGGACTGTATGCACAATTTTATTTTATTAACCTGTATTTTTTCATGTTTGTCTCACCATTAAGGTTTAGTGTTGAAGAAGAAATAACGGAAATGCAAACTCTTTGTATTTATGTGATTTATAATGTTTATAAAGCGTGCTTTAGTCTTTTTATTTTTTATATTTCAAATGCCGGAGACATTTACTGAATATGTTTTTCTGTTTCCTGCCAGCAGATGGCACTAAAGTACAACATTTTCCTGTTTCGACAAAAGTACAAAAGGGATGAGTCGCTCTTATAAACACTGTTTTTAGGTTTTAAGTTAAGACAATAAACTGCTTATTCGGTTTGGAACAGGGTTCGTCTAAAGCAATACATTTATTAATTAGGTTAAGATATGTAAATTCAGATTAGGGCTATGAAAGTAGCCAATATAACAGACACACACACACACACACACACACACACACACACAATGTACAAGCACTCAGACATAGTCTGTATGGTATGGCTGTACAAGAGAAAACACATGCAGACATTGTGGCTCACAAATGTACACACCCACACGTACACCCATGCGTAAAGTAGGCCTATATGTTGTCAGAACTGACTCATTGACACCAATATCATTCACAGAAGATTGAAAAAGGTAGCATAACAAAACCAAAATGTTACCAAATGTTACCAATAAAACTTTACGTAATTAACACACTGACACAGATAACCCTAAAAAAATAACCTTGTACTGTAGTAGCCTAATAAATAAAGGATATTAGAAGTGGGAAATAATTTGTTCTGGTGGATACATTCTTCCGATTTCCCAAAGTAATTAAATATGAACCAGGGATTGGATCAATACAGTGGGAACACTTGCCATCTTTTCTATCTCAAATCTTCATCATTTGCATATCTGTGTGTGTGTATGTATTTTGAAATGTTGTGTGTGACGTCTGCTATCACGGAGGGGGAGGGGAGCGTGGGGGTCCTGAATTAAGGAAGTCGTTCTCCTCCTCCCTCCCCCTTCTCACGTGTCTGTGCGGAGCATACAGCTGTGGAGTGGAGGGGAGAGCCAAGTGTTCCTTCTGCTTAACCAGGTGATTTCAGTTACAGGGACTAATAACTGAAATCACCTGCAAGAGAACAAGGAGGAAAACCTGGCAGGACTTTTACTCTCTGAAGTCGGACTTACCCCCCCCTGACGGTCGTTTTGGCCTGCCACGGACAGTCAACTTGACCAGAGATAATATAGCAACAGGAATTACTTGATGGACCGAATACGTCTCACTCTCGCCGCAGTGTCAAAATGACGTCATCACATGTCTCTGAGACGCACATCGTACCTGCTTCTCCACTGATATCATCTTAGACAAGTCGCCGGCGAAATGGAAGGAAGTTATGGTCAGAGGAAAAGGAAAGGTGGAGCAGAGAGGGAGAGCATTAAAGAGAAAGTCCCTTGCCACAGAAGCAGCTAAATGCTGCGTCTGTGGCAAGGGCTGTTTCACGCAAGCTACGCGGACACAGTTATAAACGCAAAGCTCACGCACGTATTTTTAGTAGGCTAAAGAACTTATTTATAGGCTATGGTAGAAAAGCAAATGCTACTGAAGAGGAATGCGCAATTTTGTTACTGCAGAATAAAATTATTCATGAATACATTCACTAAAATTTATGTGGTGTTGGTGTATGTCATTAATAGGTCAACATTGCTTCAATGAACATACATACACTGTAGGTCATTACCTCAATTAACATAGCCTATAGTAACCATGAAGACATGTTTATCCATCACTTACTAATTATTATGTTCAAATTTTCAAAAGCCTCTCACAATGTTCAATGATTTAAGGCACTGTGGATTTTCAAGCAACTAAAACATGAAAGGCTAGAACGCTGCCATCGCTATATCGCACTTCTGTGGCAAGGGCTTCTGTGGCAAGGGCTGTTTCACGCAAGCTACGCGGACACAGTTATAAACGCAAAGCTCACGCACGTATTTTTAGTAGGCTAAAGAACTTATTTATAGGCTATGGTAGAAAAGCAAATGCTACTGAAGAGGAATGCGCAATTTTGTTACTGCAGAATAAAATTATTCATGAATACATTCACTAAAATTTATGTGGTGTTGGTGTATGTCATTAATAGGTCAACATTGCTTCAATGAACATACATACACTGTAGGTCATTACCTCAATTAACATAGCCTATAGTAACCATGAAGACATGTTTATCCATCACTTACTAATTATTATGTTCAAATTTTCAAAAGCCTCTCACAATGTTCAATGATTTAAGGCACTGTGGATTTTCAAGCAACTAAAACATGAAAGGCTAGAACGCTGCCATCGCTATATCGCACTTCTTCTGTTATCTGCGACACAGTAGTCGATATTATTCCCATTAGCGCCCGTATCAAAAACGCGAAATCACACTTGCGCTTGCGTCGCGTTACAAAAATTTGGACAGCACAATTAACTACACAATTTGCTACGATAAGTGGGTGAGAAGTGAGCGGCGTTGTTTACTTCACATGCTTTGCGTGTACCATGGAGGATTAAAAAGTATACCCACTAGGGGGCAGATTAGTAGCGTTAATTTCCGAGGACGTGCACAACCAACGCTCCATAGGGTAGCCATCTTAAGAATGCGTGGTTAAAAGCAAAATTATCTCCAACCTAAATTCTCACGAAATCCCAAAATAAACACCTGTGGGATCAACACGTTTTCTATAATAATCTGTTGTTATACAGAACGTCAATGCTTGTATGTGTGTGATTTAGACGTGGGTGTGTGTGTGTGTGTGTTTGTGTATGCGTGTGTGAAGATCCCCAATTAATTTGCTCTACAGATTCACACACAAATATTTTTTTACACAGGCATACTGCTGACTGTGTGCTGTAATGTTGCAGGTCAGCAACTTTTGTCGGAGGTCTCTCTCTCTCTCAGAGAAAGAACTGTGGTTATGATAGAGAATTCATATCAGTGAATGGAGTATCCAAATAGTATCTACAAGCACACAGAAATCCACACAAACATAAACTCACATCTATAACACACACTCTCACAAATACACCCACACACACTCAGAGAAGCAGGTCTGTACAAGTGATTGCCATAGACAGAACTGGAAAACATGCTATCAACTCTTTGTACAACACACCATAAGAATCTGATTAGCACAGCTACCCATACCAAGCAGAATCATACAGCGTTTGTGAAACCCCTTTACACAGAGGCTCTCTTTATTGTTTTCCATCAGCTGTAAACAAGAGGTACACACATGAAATAAAGACCAAGCCCAGCATACTATGTGAATATACATTTATATATATGTAATAAGTATTCACATACTTATTACATATATATAAACATACTTATTACAAAGCTGATCTCTACATGTGCTATGTATATTCACCAGTAGAGATCAGCTTTGTAATAAGTATGTTTATATATATATGTAATAAGTATGTGAATACATACCACCAGTAGAGATCAGCTTTGTAATAAGTATGTTTTTGAGATACAATTGATGTCAATGGTGGATGTAAATACTTATCTGGTTCAGGTCTGGTTTATTGTTCAGGAGAATGTCTGTATCTAGTCTGCACATTCAAGGAAACTAAACTATTTTCAGAACATCTATATAGCTCAATAACTGTAAATTAATGTTGTAATTAATGCTGTAACTTGTGTTGAGGCTATATGGTGCTGGTTTGGTGTCAGTTACATGCAGACCTGCACTACTGCATAATATACTAAAGGTAATGTAAACAATACATAATATGCTAAAGGTAATGTAAACAATACAGTTCACTGGCAGTGGGCATGTCTCAAGTCACCAGGGATAATTCAAAGAATGCTTCAAGGAATAGGCCTACTGTATTGTATTGTAAATAAAGTTATCACAAAAGTAAAAACAACGATTGAAGACGTAAGCATGCACTAATAAATTGCTTTTCTTACTAGCCCATAAGAACAGTCAAGGCCAATTGTTTCCGATTCACCATTTGAGACATGACATTCGGCTGTAGTGCAGCTCCCGTCGGCTGTCGTGCAGCTCCAGTCTATTCATTCTGGCCCACGTTGCACTGCCAGGAGGTGACGTCATTCCCCTTTCACCCAGTTCTCCGTCGGATACAAGACGAGGTAACTGTCGGGCAAACGCCGGTGTAGTGTCGATATTACTCCCCCCGCCGGTATCTTGAATAGGCAGCGGTGGACAATTTTGCCACGACAAATAGGTCTACAGCAAGAAGGAAAAGGTGGTTAGAAGAGAGAAAGAGACGTTAGCGAGATTTATTTAACATACCCGGTAGATAGGCTACCTATCAGTCTAGGCAATTTTCATTTCCTGCAGATGCTTGTCATTTTAGAGATATGATTAAGTAAAAGGCGTAATATCTTCGTCTTTTTATTCTGAGCACGTGATTGCTGTTTACGTGGCAATGCGTTCTTGCAACTATTACATTTATGTTCAGTAGACAATTCGAGTTCGGTATAGGCCAAGTTAATCCACATAAAATGTGTGCATTCTCAGAGCTATAAATAGCCGCTCACCCTCCCCGTTCTCATGTTTTATTCTCTTGGCCGTAGCGGGGTTACTATCGGACAACCATCCTTTCTTTCGCTTCTATTGCATGTAGGCTACCCATATGAATAACTTGTTTTATAGACAACAGGGGCCGTTTTGATTTCATTTTGGACGGACACTACTTCAGGAAAACAAACAGTAAAATCTCACGTTCACAGAAATGGTTGATTGTTGATGTTCGCTCATCGCTGTGTTAATTTGAGGGTTGCTATTGACTGTTAAGTGGGTTTGAGATGTTCGGAACTACAGAAAATTGACTAGGCCTATACTCGATCTTCTTATAGGCTATTCTAACCTCCTTTCTGAATAATACTTCATAATATGCTGGAGATCTAGATGAAATTCTATCGACATTTGCAGTAGGCTATATCAGAGGATTTCAGACCCATATTCTAGAAAATTGCCTAGTAGCCTATCAACTCATTATAATGCTATAGCCTTTTCTAAAGCTCTGAATATTTTTATTTCCTGTGTTTTCTGTTTTCTGGCTACTGCTGACCAGATAAAATGAGATAAATATAGTCGATGAGCTCCTTGATCAGACATCACAAAGAGGTTAAAAGCCTCCTTAATCAATACTCATAAGATAGCAGTCAAGTGCAACCACTGGGCTAACTATGGCTTTTCTTGTTAGGACTCTGAAAACATGTATATACGTAGGCTAACAACTACATCTTCTCTAGCCTTTTGTTTTGATTTAATAGATAATTTAATAATGTTTAATTTTAACATTTGGGGGAAGCAATCTTATGCAAAAATAATTCAATGTGCAATTAGGAAGAAATACAGGTGTCACGTGGATATTTGGGCTTAAAATTGTTATCTATAACACCAGACATTGCCAAGTTTCTCCCAGAGAATGTGACATTGCAGCTAAACCAAGAACATCCATGGATCTTTCACCATCCTATGACTATGTCCAAACTAGCACAAAATATATTGAAAACACAACTTTTTCTCTCCCTTTTTGGCATTCTGTCAATTACTAACTTGATGTTTTCCACCAATGAAAACAGAGCTTTTCAAAAACGCACTCCCAAGTGCATGAATCTGAGAACACTGTTTTTGACGTTTTGTCTGGAGAGCAAAAACATAGATTTTCAAAAACAAACATCCCATGACAATACGCAGAGCATGCACAGTTCAGAGATGTAGGCGTTTTCCTGTGGGGTGGCTGTTGGACATAGTCTTACTATGCATTCACACCAGCAGCGATTTTGTTGTTCATTGTAGCAAAGTCGCTTTATAGCCAGTGCTGGTGGGTGTGCCCACCCTGTATTGCAAATGAGACTTTGTGTACTGTGTGTCGGCCTTTACATGCATGGGCTACACCTACATAAATTGTAGATAAATGTGTAGTAGTTATATTTGTATATTATTTAATTTGTATTTTTGTATTTACGTAATTCTATGTCGCCGTGTTCTTACTTAGTAGATGTACTGCTACACTTGCTATTACACAACACAGGCAATAGTGGAAAAACCAGGTTAGTGTGAAAAAGTTATGATTTTGAATGTATCCATGCTAGTGTGGACATAGCTCTAGCCTTAGCCCATAATGTTAAACATTAAACTTAAGCACAGTAAAAGTACAGTATGTAGGGTACGTTACATACTGTATCTTTCTGTCAATGAAAACTAAAGAGACCTATTTTTAGCAGTATAAGTATATCTTTACCCATCATTTCTGTAATAGAAAATGTTTTATAATTTGATCAAATATAAACTTAATCAATTTAATTGTAATTGTAATTGTAACTGTAATCACCAAACTGCATCCATGCGGAAGATAATAGAATATATACAGTTACTAATCTTCTTGATTGAAGAACCTGCTTTAATGGGACAACCTGCTGAGAGACATCATTGCATACCATGTGTGCAGTAAGGGACATGACATAATGGGGAAATTAAATGTGGTCTCCTGCCCAAAGCATTACTGGAAAGGAGGAACTTACCCAACCCCAATGGAATATGTTATGAGGGCCAGTCTGTGGTGTTATTAGAGAGATGGAGGGTCAACTAGATTCCACTCTGCTGTTCCATTTGATGTGATCTTGCAAATCCACCTGCCTCGCAAGGTAATGTACACCACCCAGAAATAAAATCTGTTCAGTAGAGCCGGTCTGCAAAGTGTGACAATTTCCCATGTTTGGAGTTTGCATGTTTCCCCATGTTTTCCCAAAGGCATATTTAAGTTAAGACTTAAGATATTGTTTTGTATTCATAATTGATGTAGAACAACAGAATATAGCTCATAGTAGACCAGGCCGTTTAACCAGTGATCTGGGACAAGCTATGAGCTGCCATTTTTCCTTGCTAAAATGGGTGCAGGACAATGCATGGGCAGACAAAAACATTTGTAGGCCTATCATAGGCTACACAGCCTGTAACGACCTTGCTCAAAAATAATGGTAATTATTAGGTGGGTGATATCGGGAAGAACTATAGGTACGTTTCTCATTCAAAAGGGTTACATTGTATTTGTGTCATCTATCCGACCCATTCTGACTTTTGTTGAGATTAGCCGTCAACTGTGGGTTTCGTTATTACGTGCCGAGCGGTACTATAGGTGGCGCTATAATGAATGTTTTGAGTCCGCACGTGCTTCCCTCGTATGGGAGCAACGACAAAGAAGCTGGCTGAATGTGACCGAAAGTTACCTCTCCTCCTCTGCTCTCTCCTCCTCTCTGCTCCGCATTGGTAGCGCTATAAAAGCTTGGTGGGTGAAAAAACGGCACTTGTGAGAAAGAGACACGGAGATCATAACGGTCGACAAAAAAAAAAAGAGGACGGCTTTCTGTCTTTTTCTTCACGAGGGAATACAATTTATGCGTGGAGAGACTGTGGATATTGGCAAGGTTGGTGAGTTTATAGTTTTAGTTTTTGAGTGAGTTTCTTTGTTTGTTGGCTGATGATGATTCGTTTCATTGTGGCACAGTCACACTTATTGTAGGCTATTCATTTACATACGTTGCAATTGACAGACAACTTTCTTTATGCTATGTTATATTTGGAAATAGAAATCTAAATGTTGGATTAACCTATAGCCTAGGCTACAGAGCGTTTATATTTGTCTTATCAGAGCTGTGGTTTTAGTACCGTATAATTCTTGAATGGCTTGAATGTGCTGAATGTCAGTGACTTTATTAATGTTGAGTTGTTTTTGTGAAATGACAAATAGTTGTCACTAGTTTGTGTTTACATGTAGGCTATCCGTTGTGTGCGCTGACACAGCGGAGCATCTGTGGTTCACAGATGCAGGATGACCGACAGTAACCCCAGTTTACTTAGAACAATGAAACACATGAATGTGATTTCAGACGGCAGGTTTAATGACTATATATCACACTGACATCGACACAGGTGCACTGCACTATCACCTAATGTTTTCACTATTTGCCTATTATCTTCTTCTTCTTTATACTTTTTCTTTCCCTAGAGGACAAATGCCACATGCGCGCTGTAGCCTACAGTTTTGAAAAAAATGTCAACAGTGATATGTTCTAATGTTAAGAAAATATATTCGCTCCCCTTTTCATTAATTATTGAAAAAACAGACGTATTAATCATATTTTGGTAGCACGATATCAATGAATATTTGTCAAATTTTTTTTACTCGCACGCAATTAGAATGACACCTAAGTGTTCTATGAGACATGACTCTAGTGTGCGGAGAAAGAAATTAGAAAGAAAGAAAATCGCACATAGGCTATAGTGGGACGTAGCACGTGAGTCGAAATGGATGGTAAACAAGACGAAAATTGTAATACTCACATGGAACACTAGAGGCGCTTTGCACCATTTGGGCTGCAAGTAGAATGTTTCACAGACGATGATATAGAGACAGCACACACACTTGGATGTCAGATTGTTCTGATCTGATGGCCAAAAACAATTTTAAAACGGTAGCTGTAAATCGGTGTGCGAGATATGTGGATCTGTATATTTTCATTAGAAATAAAAATTGCTTGATTGGTTCCAGGATGATGTAAGAGGGCTCGTGGTTTTCTGACTGGTCATGAGGAAGTCTGCATTTCTCACAGACACATTCGGGAAGATGTGCCTGCAGTTAATTGACTTTATTCGTGTGTAACGGAGCCTTTTCACATGCATCGACAAACAATAGCTTATAGGCTGCTTTCTCTTTCCCTCATTCCAAAGTTTTAACTATGCTGAAGTAGGAAGATCAGCAGCCTATGGTATTATCAAACGTGTAGCCTGTCTTTGATAGGCCAGTCTTGATAGGCTACATAATCTGACATCCATATCATTTGTCTTTGAAATGTTTTCTGTATTACATTTTCACATTCTGCCAAATCTTGGATGTTCCAGTTGATTGGAAAATGCCTCACGTGCCAAATGTGTGTTGATTCTTGTATAAAAATCCCTCAGCACAGAGATTTTACATGGCCAATAATATGCAGTATGTCATTCAAAATAAATGACCAATTTGGTTAGCCTACCATAGAGTATATTTAGGCCTATTTTGCCAATTAGAGCTTACAGATAGCAATGCATGCTTGGGACCACTTGTTTGTACATCCCAAAGTCCTTACATGCCTCCAGAGTTACTTAATCCAATGACATATAATTCCCTTTTTGTCCTTGCTTAATGAGACCATATACCATCAGATTTTCGAAAACACATTATGCAAGATTGGAATTTGGATGCAGTCACGTAATGTCGAAAAAGAAATAAGGAATGGATAAGGCATACGTAGCAGTTAAAACAGAACATTTCCCATTCAAACATTGTGATTTACAGCAACCTTACTATTTCACCATTTTACTGATGTGCCAGGTGTGGGTTTTAGATTGGAAATAACAGTAAATCACTGGTTTTCAAATATATTAAAGCCATATAAAATTTCATTATTTAGTTTACAAGGTCTTTTATTCATGCCGTAAAGGACTATTGAACTCACAAACAGTCCGAAAAAGATCATCTTTCAACCTCTGAGACAGCACACAGTTTGGCAAACTATTTTGGGTTTAAATATTGTCTATTTCAAGAGTAGGTTTTGCTACTAGGAATCATCATGGCATTTAAAGGTTGTCCATTAAAAATATATTTTAAGATAAAAATGATTACCTACACAAAGAGCATCTTAGAAGACCTTTTCAAATATTTGTATTAAAATGTATTAATGCTTAATCTCCTTTACAATAATATCACTTTTTTAAATGCTGTCTATATTTATCAGCCCTTATAGGCAGACTGTTGATCTAGCTTCAACTTTGGTCAACACCAAATGTGCTTTTTAAATAAATAATCCATTCACCCACACTGTCAACCAAGTGCTTACATTTGACCTTTGAACGTCCCGGAGCCTATCATCAGGTGGAATATAGCTATGGTGAAGAGACATCTCCTGTAGCTAGCTCATTAGACGTAGTCTTTGTAGTTTGGACAGGAATAACTGTATTTGGTTATTGTCAGTTCTGTCTTAGGTCTTCTGTGTCTACATTTTTGACTTTTTTTTTGGTTACATTGTTGATAACTGGTATGTTGGTTAATTTTGGAAATACTGCCCATAAACGTGTTTGCTTTTTGTCCTTGGTGGATTTTCTTTCTGAAATTTGAGTATACAGAGATATCTCACATTTGTTCGTTGAGTATGGTTTTCATCCTGAGCTGTATGCTTACTTTCTCATTGTAATGACTGTGCATATACAC
The DNA here is from genome assembly GCA_025447815.1 of Percopsis transmontana. Lineage (NCBI taxonomy): Eukaryota > Metazoa > Chordata > Actinopteri > Percopsiformes > Percopsidae > Percopsis > Percopsis transmontana. The sequence continues at coordinate 16,751 of JAOEHI010023615.1, forward strand.
TCTTTGTACTGATAGAATTTATAGCGGAGATAAAGCTTTGGCCGAGAGCATTGCAATCTGGTTTGTTGTAGTTAGTTACATAATTCTCATAGACTTACAAATTAATTAAATTAATTAAAAGCAAGCCTTTTTTAAAGATCTAGGACATTTTAAGAGTGCACGACATTATCTGACCCTTATCTCCCTTGGTTGGTTTACAGTGAGGAGTGGAGCGTGCTCTGAGAAGTTGAGCAGGCGAGATGGCCATCTCCACTCAACTGGGTTTACTGCTGTGGAAAAACTTCACATACCGCCGGAGACAGACTGTAAGTAGCTAAACTAAGTATAATTGACCTTTTTCAATGAGTAATTTCAGTTTATCTGAAAAAAACTCCCAAACAAATTGCTCTATGACACCTTTTCAGGTGAAAACAGTTTGCTCTCAGTGCTACAGTGTTATTAATTGAAGCTAATGGGCAGCGTTGGTGACCACTGAATTTATGGCTAGTAGCAGTGTCCTCTTTTTTCATACAAACTATTAACATGTAATTCCGACCAACCATTTTGAACAAGGGCAACGGCCCAACAAAGGAAATAATGAATAAATTAACTCACTGGTTTATCAAAATGTGATGTAATGTGCCCACCATGAATCAGTTGATCCTGCCTTTGTGTGGAAATTCCCAACACTAGCTCGACACACTTAATTGTTAACAAATATCACAAAGGCAGATGTCAGCATGCAGATTGTATTATGCATGATCCCAAAGGACACAGAATGGTCAATATTAGTGAATCACAATAGAAACCTTGTATAGTATTTAATTTGAATCCCGTGGGCTGTGACTTCACCACACACGTCATTTCCAATATGTAAAGCGGAGTCACATCCTCACACTGTGTTCCCTAATAGTTTCAGGAATTTAAGTTCTTAATACAATATCATTATTTATTAGATATTACACGGGATTGGGCAAAATTTACACTTAGTTTCAATGAAACACATTTTTATGAGAAGGCTTTTCAATTATTTTCATTGCATGGAAAAAATTATGACTGTGGTACCACCATAATGGATGAGATAGTTTATCAGAGGCAACCATGTTAAATTAATAATATATTACTATATTATGATTACCATTTCTCATGTTACTAAGACCCTCTTGTAACTGTTTACAGACCCCAAGGGCCTTCTCAAACCACACTCTGAAGTCTAGTGATTTGCAGTACTGACTATACTAAACATTACTGTGGCCTATTATTGTCAACAGCCAGAGGGGCAATGCAGTGCTTTGCTTTTTGCATGGACATTTACTTTTACAGATGTTGATTTATTTATCTAAGTTATATACAGAGTGATATAAAAGGTCCGCAGACAGATGGGTCAGTAGTCTTAAGCCATGTCACATTTACATCTAGACTGAGACGCTAGCTGCTGCTGCCATATGGAGCAGATGGACTAGTCCAAACACTGAGTCCTTTACGTCTAAAGTCTCTCTCTGTTGGTGGAATTACTGTGTACAAAGACAGCTGCCATGGCATAGTAAATAGCACATACAATGTGCTATGACCAAATTGACCCAATTCTATTGTGAAAGAATGCTTGCAAAAAACTGCAGGCATATCCATCGGTGTAAACACAATGACACAAAAACACAATGGCAATAAACATAAAAGAAAGAGAAAATTTTGAACTAAGATCATTTTCTTACTTAGAAAAATATAATATTTTAACAAATTGAAAATTGAACACCTAGAGTTATGTAATATAGTGTATAATGTATAGTGTAGCATTATAATTACTTTTCATAGCCCTTTTTGTGCATCTTTTCTGTCCATTCAATTTATTGACCTCGGCCCCTCATCCCTCTATCCTCTCCTCCTGTCAGGTCCAGCTCCTGATTGAGATCGTCTGGCCTCTGTTCATCTTCTTCATCCTGATCTCAGTCCGAATGCATTACCCTCCCTACGAACAGCATGAGTGTAAGGAGATGGGGAGATGTGGGGAGATGCTTTCATATTTAGTTTGTTTTTTTGAGTGTTCTAACTCATTATGAATTGAACCAAGGAAAACATCATAAACAGACTGTGGCACACACACACTGTCCACACGGGTAGTCTGGCTTTTCTCCGTGCGTGGCACGGCTTTATTCATACCTTTACAAACAGTTGACATACACATGGGACTTAACACTGCCCAAACTACAAACAGTTAAATGAGAGCTTCCGTGTGGAGGCTCTCAGTCTCAGTCACTCCTTGTCAGTCCCTCAAGCTGTGTTCATTTACTGTTTAAAAGAGGGACAGGTGATTACTGACTGCCCACACCTGTCCCTCAGTCCTGTGAACCACACCCCCACACGTTCCCTCTCACACGCATCAGAGCCAAACCACGCCCACACTCCCACACAGACATTGACATTGTGCCATTTCACACAAAGTTCGTAGAACATATAGCTTACCACCAGTCCTGTGAACCACCCCCCCACACGTTCCCTCTCACACGCATCAGAGCCAAACCACGCCCACACTCCCACACAGACATTGACATTGTGCCAT
>JAOEHI010023625.1:0-26738 GCA_025447815.1 Percopsis transmontana
GTGTTCTCAAGGGTAATGGACAGGTCCATTTGGGGGCAGTTCTTTGCCGGGAGGTAGACTAGCTCTGTCTTTTCAAGCTTGAGCTTGAGTTGATGCGAAGACATCCAAGCACTAATGTCAGCAAGACAATTAGAGATTCTGGTTGAGATCTGCGTGTCAGATGGGGGGAATGAGAGGTAAAGTTGGGTGTCGTCAGCATAGCAGTGGTAGGAGAATCTGTGAGAAGAGATTACAGAGCCAAGAGGTCTAGTGTACAGTGAGAAGAGTAAGGGTCCCAGTACAGATCCTTGCGGGTGGGCAGGATTTGGACAGGCATCCATTCCAGAGAACTCGATAGGTCTGTCAGATAGGACTCAAACCAGGAGAGTGCCGAGTTGGCAATGCCCAATTCAGCAAGGGTCGATAGAAGGACCTGATGGTTTACCGTGTTGAATGCTGCAGATCTAGGAGAATGAGGAATGAGGAGCACATGCACTTGCCCATTGCATTGTGTAGGTACCCTTTAAGCCACAACCAAATGGAGGAGTGTCCCTTTCATTATTGGCAATGATATAGCCTAGGACCAAATTGAAATAAAGACCAATCACAAGTTAAATGCTTGGTTTTTAGGGTTAACCACCATCATCTGTTAATTTCACCTACAGTAGTATTGGTATGAAGTTATAGATATTTACATAAATTAGCATACGAACTTTCTATAATTTATGCTGTCTAAAATCCCATTTAGATTAAATTTAGCTGTCTCAGTTTCCCTTTAGTGATGTGTGTCAAAATGACACAGGCTCTAACAGACAATTCTCTGGCACCGCAACTTGTCGTTTTAGTTCACGAAATACGAGTTTTCTGAATTCTTCTGATATTTTGCATTTATACATTGCTTATAGTAATACCCTGCCCTAAATGGGAGGTTTCCTAATTATACTAGATCTTACATATACCACATTAATGGGAACACTCTATGATTTGTGGTTGAAACCAGTGTTATTATAACCCAAACATTATATGTTTGGGTTGAAACCCTCCCACTTGGGAGGGGCATCTGCCTGGCATGCATCTCTACCTGCAAAGCACCTATGCTTACACTGATATTTCCCCCTCTTCCTTTGAGAGCTGGGGTGGAAATCTGGTTCTATAACACTAAAGAGCAGTGTATAGTTACAGAACCAGATGTACAGTCAAACGTTTGGAAACACTTTAGGGAATTACAACTTGTTAGAATCCAACCGCCTTGACTCATTTTCTTCCCCACATTTCAAGATGATCGAGGGCAGCTCCATGAAGCGCTACGACTGCATCCAGCAGCTTTTGAACGAGACCAGCCACCTAAAGCAGGCCATGAGCCCTGCTGACCGTTTGCGGCTGTTTTCCTCACTGCACCGCCTCAACTCCAGTAAGAGGGCTCCCCCAGCCACCAAGATCAGCTCCCTGCCGGAAGAGGTCGAGGACGAATTCCAGGACACTCGACTATGACCACAGCAGCCGATGCAGGCTGCAGGTACGCGTAACATTTTCAAATGCGAATACGCACAGAAACAGGCACGTATGGATATGCACGCTATTTAAAATATATGGGTGAGGTTCCAATCTAAGCCAGTTTAAACCACACATACAGGTAGTGAATGAACAAGCACACTTTAAGAGAAAAATATTACATGCGTAAAGATGTGATGATGGGGTAATAAGTCACCCATTATCACAACATCTGAAGAATACGCTGGAGGAGACATTAGGTGAAGTTAGCATTTTCTAGCATAACAGCATGCAACACGGCGATCATACAGAATATGCAATTGCCTCAAAACAAACTATTGTTTTCTTTGTGACGAGAATATGAAGGGGCAGGATAGTCTAGTGGTCTGGGTGTTCAACTCCCAGCCAGATGATCACTGGTTTAAGCCCCCGCATTGGCCTACCTGTAACTTAAAGGTAGAACCTTACAGGCTGTATGCATCCAGCAAGATGTCTAACCCCACCTGTGCCTTAATACTTAATTGTACTCATTGTAAATCGCTTTGGATTAAAGCACTTGCAAAATGACCTAATCTTTCATTATGTACTGTAGTTTAGCTATGATCTGAAGGTTAAGACTTCAGAACATTACAAACAAATCTCATAATGTATGGCGTGGCCTTAAACACAATAGATACACACACACAATAGATGTATGAAATTCTGTACTACTGTATAATTAAACATTTCAGCAGACCAACCATTTCTTGATGGTCCTGTGTTAAGTTTGTGTTAAGATTGCGCTTATTCATGTAATTCTCAGCACCTAAACAGCCTGTGATAATAGCCTTCAAGCTCAGAGCATCATTTGAGTTCCAGTAATACGCTTCGATTATAAATGTAACAATGAATTGTGTAGTTTTTATTTTTTTTGGTCTGTTAAAACATTGTGTATCTTTTTTCATAGTTTGATGTGTACTGAACTGTTTCAATCGTATTTAATATAAGGCATAATTTTATTTCAATGTGTATGTCTCAACTCCCTTCAGACTGACAACTTAAATTTGTTTGATTTTAAAGCTTCACCTAAGGAAATGCTCAATTTACCAGGTCCTTACTTTCCAACTAAGGTGTTGACAGTTATGGGAATGTAAGGTACAGGCATGTATTATTCTGGCTGATTAGACCTCTTGGACTTTTGGCTGGGCATGTACATTTGTTCTCTCCGACTTTCCTATGGCAGTTGCACCTTACACCTTATTTATGATTCAACATATTAGTATTTACAAGTAATATTTCGATAAGCCCATACACCACTTTATGCCTTGCCAGAATCATCTTTTGATTCCCAGGTTGTGAACCAGTGTCTCCAACACATCCATAAAATGTGATTAGTTTGTTTTTGGCACCACCTTTGTAATTCTCAAAACTGTATTTTTTTATTTTTTATTTTTTTATTCTAATAATTCTTTTGACTTAATCATTTTTTAATGTTGTTATACAAAATACACTGTAGTAATATTTTTTTCACCATTGTAATTTGAGTAAAAACAAAAACAAACACTTGCTTATTCATAGGATAGGGAAAAAGATGTCCCAACAATGTATACATTTTGTTCAATTGGTATATGATGGTTTCAAGTAAAAAAAAAAAAAGAAAAGATTTTGTGAATAAACCTGTGTTTGGCTATTATTGATTTTTGGGGAAGCCAAGTGAGACACGATGTCTTTTTTGGAGTGCAAATTAGCCATTTGCCTATGTAATGAGTTGTGCTATTACAGCACGGTGAAACTTGCATTTACCGAGACTTACACACACACACACACAGTCTCTCGCCCTCTCACCCCCACTAGCATACATAATAGTGGTGGGAATTTCAAATATTTTTACTGACTCAGAGCTTTTAATCTCGGTCAGTAAAATTAACTAATCTTCTTCTAACTAAGTCATTTCGTTCATTTTAACTATAGGCTAAAGGGCGGCACTGTAGCCCTCTTGTAACTGATGTATAATAAAAAATAAATAAAAAGCAGGGCTACATGTCAGCCTATACACCCGTCACATGACAAATGAGCTAAAGACACAAACCTGAAGACCCACAGTTATGAGTCGTAACTAATCATTTCTGTTTCCTATACTGACTGAGCCTATGTAGTTTCCATGTGACGAGTGAACGTAAGAGTCCAAGACCATTCACGCATGCGTGAAAATCTGTCACTGAGACCACTCATTACTCCGGGTCATATAAAAGATTTGTTCAAAAAGAATGAAACGTTCATGAGCAATATAACACTAATACATAACTGGCTGTTTAGTGCACATAATGGTGAAGAATAAAGAAGCATTCAAAAGCTCAATCGGGAGACATTTAAAGTTTTACACTAGTGTCATAAAGTAGCAGTGTTGCATGTATCAAATACATACTTCTTCTCATTTAATACTTGGCCAAATGTTCATAAACTATACACCTGTTGTTTCCACAAGCCATCCAGGCAGGCGATGCTCTAGTTCTGTTGTCCAGAAACACCCCACGTCAAAAAAAAGAAAGCCCTCAAGGCAAGAAATTGCAAATATTGCCAAAAGACGCCAGTTAGTTACCATGTTAACAAGCTTTTATCCAACCACGGTAAAGTTAGTTTTATATTTAATATTCGACATATTCCAAAAAATCTCATGCTCGCACTGATTGACATATTTGTCAAACCAACTGTGATGTATTCATACAAGCACTGGTCATAAGTCACAAGGCTTCTTTTTTTTCCTTCACAAAAATATTTTATACTAATATTTTAAGAAATAAGTACATAAATCTATTTAGCCTTGTGACCTTTTGAGGTCACAAGCCTTGTGACAGATCTGTCACAAAGTTTTTTTCAGAAAAAACATTTACATTATTTTTTATTAAATCTATTACGCTCCTTCACCTTCTGACTTTGTGGAGTCAACCCACTCTTGAAATGTTTGTAAATACAGTAAACAGGATTGTTTTGGAATAGAAGTTTTTTTTAAGCAACACACCACAAACCTACAGTGGTTCATATTTACATTAACAAATGGGTTCACACAATTTACACTGCCATTGTGTCACATGGCACAGTATCTGCCATTTGGCTTTGGGTTATGCAGATGTCATGGAACCACCGTCCGCAACATTCCGTCACATTGGGTCTAGAAAGAATTAAAATCACCTACTCAACATACTGTCTGTTGCTTCTGGTTTAACATAATTGACCTGTACAGTGTGCTTACAGTAGGTCTACACAAATATGTTTCAGTACACGTGTATAAGTAATCTTGAACAGGAGCACACATTCTGACTTTAATGTCACAGTTGTGCTTTCCTGTTAGTCTCCAAAAACATGTTCCATCATAAAGGATATAAGCATTTTTGTAGTTTGAAACACTTACCCAGTCAATTACAACTGCCTCAACATCTTTGTTCCTTGGCACATCTTTTAGGCCACATAGTGCACAGTCATCTTCTACAGTTACAAACAACATTTGTTTAGTATGAGTAAAAAAATAGCTGTTATAAGGATAATGCTAATAATCTGATTTTTGGAAGATTTAATTACCTGACACAAGCAGTAGTGCACTCGACATCTCTGCCCGGAGACAACCAATAGCATTCTTTGAGGGCTTTATGGTGAAGGAAGTGGGTATTCTTGAAAAGGCTTTCACCTCTTTTGCCATCTGAAAATACATGTATAAATACTTACACATGTACATGAACCGTAGTGTCCCATGGGGTACTTTGCCTATTTTGTTTGCCTATTTGCCAGGAGTACCTGCATGACAAAGACCCCACAGTTTATGGCATCTTTTTGGACTGTGTGGAGAACTGTAGCTTGTTTCCACTTTATGCTGTTCCACTTCTGTTTTCCATAGATTCTCTGCCGCATCAGGAAGTAACTCCTGCAAGACATTATTCAATGCACATACTCAATTATCATAATTCATGCACTCTTCAAGTTATGTATAATTTTGTTGTGGACAACACATCCTCAAGAGACTGCTTGAACATGGACCTGACCAATGGCCTCAAGTGTTTGCTTATATATGTCCAAATTATACACATCTATCATCACCATCTGACAAAGTTTGTTAAAGAAGTAACCAATCCTGTGTGACACTAACATTTATTTAGAAAAATAAATATTTTCCGAGAAACAGATTCTAATCATATATAACTTTATACTCGAAAATTTGAGACCAAGATAAATTTAACATTCCATTTTGTAATAATTCCACTGTGTCCGTCTGTGTCAGCTCATTACAAATGTGTCCGTTTTGTTTGCTACATGTTTTTACAACAATTAATACTACGATGCCTACAGATTGCACCTGGCCGAGAAACTGAGATGGTGCTTAACTGGTGGTGATTAAAAAGTCTGTCATATTTTTATGAAATCTTACTTGCAAGACTGCACAGCAGTTGTGGAGAGGTCAAGTTCCGCAAAAGTAGGGTCCACTTCCCGAGGGTGCATGAAGATACTAAGTAAACATGAGACAACAACAACATTTGTTGATGCTACATTGATCCTCTACATTGATCTACATTGATCCTCTTTCCACAGTCAAAAGTTCATACTTTTAAAACCTAGGGTTCACATTGTTCTTGTAACTCACCACAAACCTCCAGTGGTTGTTATTGACATTAACAAATGACATAGCACCATCACGTGTATCCAGGTTACCCTGGAAAGACATTGTGACCATTATGAGGGGTAGTATATATTTTTTTATTTTTGGCTTTAATGTTGTATGTTTTGTGTATATTTCTCTTTATTATGTTGCTGGTATGTGAAATTGCCAGTATGTCTCTATGTGCTTGTAACTACAGCAAGTATGATCATACAAATTAAGGACTCATTTTCTCCCTTGAACCACTAAGAATCACACCAGTTGTGTAATGGTCGATTTGACCAGTAGGGTCATAGTGGTTTAAAGTGGCTCGCATGTAAGCTTCAATTACCTAAATCCGGAGAGATCACCACATTTGTACTTCCTTGTTTCTTCAAACATCTGTGACATTTTAGTTTGTAAATAATGTTAATTTATAATCACATTTAAATTCTAATATCTGTAGGTACCTGTAACATTTACCTGTAATAATGAAAAAAAATTTCCTCTGCCAAGGAGGTTGTTTGTTAGCAGGATTAAGCAAAACCTACTGAGCCAATGTTTTTGAAACTTGGAGGAAAGTTTTAGCATGAGCCCAGGAAGAACCCATAACATTTTGTAATGGATCCAAATGACAAAGCGCCTGCACAAATGTAGTTTTACTTTCGCAGACATTGCGAGATACACCATAAAATGGAACAGTCGGGCCTTGGCAATGGTCTGCGCTCTACTTAGTGACAGTGTAGGTAATGTAATGTATTGTTACATTAAGTGATATATTACGTTTCTTTAACATTCTGAATATAGGCCAATTGATCTGTGGTGAGGTAAGGGGCGTTTTGGGCATTGTGTCAGGAAGTCGGCATGCCTCAGAGTAAAAGAGTGGTCCTGGGACTTAATGATAAACACAAGCAGCTCAGTCTCAGTGTTCCTATAAAAAAAGCCTTGTGACATATGACAGCTGTAAATCTGTGTGCATCACAGGTGTTTTGACCTCAAAAGGTAAAGAGGCTAAATAGATTTGTGTATTTCTGCACACAAAAAAACTTGACATATGAGCAGTGCTTGTATGAAGACATCACAGTTGGTTTGACATAAATACGTCAATCAGTGCGAGCATATACTTAATGCTTTATACTTTTTTTCTATACCATATAAAGAGGACATTTCTTGCTTTGGCAGCAACAAACTCTTAAAACATATATTAGGCAGCAAGTGAACATTTTGTCCTCAAAGTTGATGTTAGAAGCAGGGAAAATGGGCAAGCATAAAGGTTTGAGCGACTTTGACAAGGTCCAAATTGTGATGGCTAGAAGACTGGGCCAGAGCATCTCCAAAATTGCAGCTCTTGTGGGATATTCCTGGTCTACAGTGGTCAGTATACTGGTCCAAGGAAGGAAAAGCGGTTAACTGGCGACAGGGTCATGGGTGGCCAACGCTCATTGATGCATGTGGGGAGCAAAGGCTGGCCTGTGTGGTCCAATAGACGAGCTACTATAGCTCCAATGGCTGAGAAATTTAATGCTGGTTCTAAAACAAAGATGTCAGAACACAGTGTGTAGCAATTTGTTGCGTATAGGGATGCGTAACCTCAGACCAGTCAGGGTGCCCATGCTGACCCCTGTCCACTGCCGAAAGAGCATCAGAACTGGACCATGGAGCAATGACAGTAGGTGGCCTGATCTAATTAATCACGTTTTCTTTTACATCACGCGGGTGCGTGTGCGTCGCTTACCTGGGGAACACATGGCACCAGGATGCACTATGGGAAGAAGGCAAGCAGGTGGAAGCACTGTGAAGCTTTGGGCAAAGTTCTGCTAGGAGACCTTGGCTCCTGCCATTCATGTGGATGTTACTTTGACATGTACCACTTACCTAAGCATTGTTGCAGACCAGGTACACCCTTTCATGGAAATGGTATTCCCCGATGGCCTCTTTAAGCAGGGTAATGCATCCTGCCACAAAGCAAAAATGGTTCAGGAATGGTTTGAGGAACACGAGTTCAAAGTGTTGACTTGGCCTCCAAATTCCCTAGATCTCAATCCAATCGAACATCTGTGGGATGTGCTGGACAAACAAGTCCAATCCATAGAGGCCCCACCTCGCAACTTACAGGAGTTAAAGGATCTGCTGCTAATGTCTTGGTGCCAGATACCACAGCCCACCTCCAGAGGTCTAGTGGAGTCCATGCCTCGACGGATCAGGGCTGTTTTAGCTGCAAAAGGGGGACCTACACATTATGCAGGTGGTCATAATGTTATGGCTGATAGGTGTATGTGTTGTATGTACTTTGTATGAGGATCTAGATAGATTATAGATGTATAAACATTTATGAATACAACAATCTATAGTTTTGAGTCTGCTTTCTGATTAAATTCAATTCAATTCAATAATTAATGGTGCATTGATGAAACATTGACATTTGTTTGCCACAGCAAAATAATAGAATGAATTACAATATAACAAAAAAATGCATTCATTATTAAATGTACAGTAATTAATCATTGTGAAAAATTGCTGTAGTTAGCTTTGTCATTAAGTTGACAAAAATATATTTAGTTAATATCATGACGAAATTACTATCCGTCAAATGCTGTGTGATTTTGTGTTGCACGTGTCACTATTTGAGATCTATCTCATGAGAATAGGCTTTTCAAGTTTCACGGGTGAGCAGAAAGTAGTAGCTGACAAACTAGAATGAAAGTTTTACTTTTGTCAGATCTTCAGTGTGAGATATTCATATGGTGTTTAATCACAAAGCATAACACATTAAGGAATTGTTTGTTTTCTCCTAATTAAACAAATTGCTGTACAGTAATGTAATTGTGAGGTGTGGCTATTTCTTTCTAAGGGCCAGAGTCCCATTTATAACATCGGACAACCGTCTGTCAAGAAAAATAAAATATCCCCTACATAAAAACAGTACCATTTAAGAGAGCTTGCCAAACAGCATTGCTGAACAGCCAGTCCTGTTATTCACTTGCTTTAAAATGTATCCTTTTACTTTGTACATTGCATAAGCATTCAAACCCCCTTAAATTTCGCAGCATTTTATTGTGTTACATCCTAGAGGATTAAACGTTACAGCTAATAGAACTACTATACTTGGACACATCTCCTATACACACAGATAAATATGTATACATCACTCTGAAAATAATAGATCTTGGGAATTTTAATTACAAAAACAGTAGTAATTAGATGGAGGGAACCAACAAAAAGAACTGCTTTGTCACCATTTTAACTGAGGATACATGGAACCATGACTCAGGTGAAATTATAGGTAGTTCAAAATTTATTATGGCTTCCAGCTGACAAAGGACGTCTCATATGTGTGAATCCATCACTTATTGCCACGTTCCCTTCACTTCGAAAACAAGTGAATGGTTCAAAGACTTGTTTTACAAATATGTACACTTTTCTTTAGGTTTAGGTTTCTTTGACTGTAAAAGCGTCATACCACAGACACCAACTATATACCATTTAAAGTTACTAATTCTTATTTACAAATATATTTGGTAAAACCCTGATTAATTTCAGTATTTAAACCAACATTGTAACTATTATTAAAGTTAAAACACCTAAATATATGAAAATAACACAAAAAAAAGATTCTGCCTATTCTGTCTGCATTTCCTTATTCCAGAATATTAAGATATGGAACAGTATATTAAGTATACAATAATACGGTGGTATTACACCATTTATTAACCACATTTTATGAAAAAGACACATGATACTATTGTGTTCGCACAGTACTTGTTGACAGGCTAATTAGAAGTTAATAAACTGGAATAAGCAGGGGTCTTCAACCTTTTCTAGCCCAAATTTCATTTCACTTTTTTGATTTTATTGTTTAACCATTTTTTTCACCATTACAATTTCATGCATTTGGCAAACTTGACCTTTCTTACGCTTTGTCTGTCACTGCATTTATGGTATGCAAGTATGTAATAATTAAAACAGGAATAGCAAAATACAGTACAAGGTGATGTCACTTGCATTGCAAAAGATAGTAAATTACAGTGAGCCAATCAGAGGAATCAATTGCAATAACTTCAAACTGTTGAGGGTGCTGATCCTGCAGTTTGATTTAAGTGTTTTTAGAATTTAAAAAAATGTGACCAAAAGTGAATAAATATCAAATGTGCCAAAATTAATCTTCCACCATAAATCTGTCCTGCTATACCTCAAAAGAGCCCTAAGGGTTTAAGGACCAGGGGTTTAAGATCCTCTAAAGTCAACCAATACCTTTCCATTTTTCCCCACATAAATTCCCTGTTCTTTCAACTACTGAACTTTAAATACTGCCCTAGCATAAAACGATGGTCCCCAAGTGCACAACTGTAGTACAGTGAAACAAGTACGAATTACTAGTACAAATACCCAAAAGGTCAAAGGTCGCGACAAAACCCTTTTATCTTTACAAAGCGGGAGTGGGATGTTCACGGCAGGAATCCTGGGGGTGGGGTGGGTGGGGTGGGTCCTACTTCTTGTGGATGTTTTTGTGGAGAGTCACGGTGGAGGATCCAGACGTCCTTACGAGGCTGGTTATTGCTGCTGACATTGTTGAGGTGGTGTTTACTGCTGCTGCTGTGGGAGGTGGGCATGGCCTGCCTGGATTTGCTGCTGCTGTGGGTGGCAGGGGTCTGGGTTTGGGTACTGCTGCTGCTGCTGCTGCTGCTGTCGATACTTCTGCTGGTGGAGGGTTGCGTCTGCCTTTGACCCCTGCAGCTGGGGAGGGGGAGTTGCGATTTTGCTCGAGGAGCCGAGTGCCTGAGGCTTCCCTGGGAAGCCTGGATAGGGCAGTAGATGGATGGGCCACTGCAGGTCTATGGGAGAGGTCAGACAAACTATTAATTCCAACTGTCACATGATTAAAGTGATATTGAACTGTTGTCAATTCCTTTACTGTATAGCTTCAACGTCCAAGTCCATACACTGATAGTTGAAATATTCCATTTGGGCACTGTCCTTTATCAACCTACATTGGGTAAATGTTTCAAAAACATACAAAAACAAGTGTTTCCTGGGTGTGTGTGTTTTAATGAGATTTCTTGAGAATATTTCATCCCGAACAGCTGCAGCTGTTCACGATGAGGTTAGGGTTAGGGTAAAGTGAACTAATCTGGCTATTATGGAGACATTTGACCCCATTATATTATACTAAACAAAGTACTGACATTTCAAGAACTGTGGCAAGCATTACAGAGGGCATTACAATTGATTGTGTGTAGATGACATGTAAAATATAAAGTTGTGTTTAATCAACTGTCAAAATTTAAGCTTATATTTAATGGGAAGTTTTTGGTCATGTAAAAAGATAAGAGTAACATTTCTAATTTCTAATTTCTATTTCTAATTTCTAAAATTTAATTATATCACATCAGCGATAGAGATTTTCTCTACTTGTATGTGAAAAAGTAAAATCTCCTTATTCAAATCTCAAGAATTATTACAGTAAGTGTGTGGAATTACATGTGCTTGGGGGCTCATAATGTAAGTTATAAGAATTCACTATCGACCTTCCTGGTATGACAGTATGGTAGGTTTATCTTTTTCAGAAAACAATCCTTAACTTATTTACATCATGCCACTACACTATCTTGCTATCTACACTAATTATTTTATTTTTCTAATAGATTATGAAGTCAAACAAGCAATAATAAATAAAGTGCACTAACCAATTTTCTATTTTTCTCTTGGACTGTATACTGACACCTAGTTTTTGTCTAGAATTTCTCACCAGTGCAGTTTTTGCACACTGAAGGGGGAGATTTCTCTTCTGTTAAAATCTGATTTAGAGGCATGTAGCAGTTGGAACGTCACGGCGAGTTGCACCCTATTGTGATCCAAATGTAAACCACGGGAGAGCAATCTTGAAACTGAAACATTCCGCTGCCTAGTGTCCTTGTAGCGTCAGCTGGTTAGTGTGGCAAGGAGAGGTTTTGAAACTGGGGGGGGGGTACAGTAAAATGTTAGGTTTGGGGTTTGGGGGCATGCTACCCCGCAAAGATTTTAGTACATTCTGCTGAACAGAATTACTAATTAGTGTGGTTGTAAGAGGGTCTGTCTGTGCAGTGACAAAAGATAGAGGATACTCAGACTGGGGTGGGGAGATTATAAAGAGGGGCACACAGAGATACTGGCTATAATATACATAATTAGATCTCTGTGAACATTTTGACTAATGTTACCATTAAATAGTTTATGGGCACAAAGCAATGGCAAATAAACACAATTTTGACTGATCACCAGCTATGATAGCATATAGTTAGCTACCATGTTTTACACCAATTTAGTAGCTAGCAAACATATGCATATTTGACAGTTTCATAGTCTGGGCAGTGTGTAAAACAAAGCTGAGAAAAAGCTCCGCTGCATGTGTGGTACAGTAGGCTACAGCCAGGCTCATGAGTGTGTGTGTGCGTATGTTGGGGTGCTCGATTATGGCAAAAAAATCATAATCACGATTATTTTGGTCAATATACAGATCGACTATTTAGCACGAATACGCCTTGACTTTGGAAACATCCTGCATTTATTGAACTTTAAAAAAAACTTAACAGTAGATTTCTTTGTTCTTTAAATATAATTAAAATTAAAGTAAATTATATTTTATTATATAATTATAGGTGTTTCCGCGAGGACATGTGCGCGTTGACTGTGCATGTGCAACAAGCTGAAGCCCCTCTACAGATAGCATTGGATGTCCTGCTAAGCTCACAAATAGTGTGTTAACCTTGTGGCTTAGTGTTCTAAGCATATAAAAAATGTCCTTCTAGCGAATTTCTTAATTACACCAATATTGTGCAACGGGAAAAAGTTTGTACTGATTTTATATGCATTTATAAAAAGATTGCTGATTGTATTTTCGGTGTCTGAACAACCAGAAAATGCCCTAATCTAGTGTAGCTCATGAGGAGTGTTAAGTTGTAGTCTTGGTTAATGTTAAAGACATATAAAGACATTTATTTTCAGCCAATCTGTTAGACCAACACTGTGCTTGTGAAACGAAGCACAGTATGAAAGATCACCAAAGCACTCGTCTTGGCACATTTCTTTTGTATACAGAAATAGCCGACACGCCTAAGGCGCTGAGACGCGTCTACAAGAGGAGAAATTGTGTATACTTTGAAGAGCCCGAGCTCTCCAATATGGTATGAGTTTGGGCTTTTAGGGACAGGCGAAAGCGCACAGGTGGGCTGGATTTATAACAGGACAAAATGAGAGCATCATTGCCAAATGGAATGTGGCAAAATAATCGTTTTATCTCAATTACGTCGTTTTTGTAATCGTTGGAAACCAAAATCCTAATTGAAATTAAAATTCCATTAATCGCCCAGCACTAGCGTGTGTGGGATTTTTACATACAGTACGCAACCCCTTTTCCCAAGGACTGGAAGGTACAGACCTTTGACCGTTGTATTTCTCAAATATTACACTCATGTTTATGCACATTGTTATTTGACCAGCATACCTGGGAGAAGGAGTGGGGGCAGAAGGCATGGGTGCAAAATATTGGTAATTTAGGTACACTGTGGATTATGTACTTTTGGAAAGGAATAAAGTTTGTCCACATTTCTTTCAATTATTTCAATATCACATATACTGTAGCTACAACATAGGGAGAAACATAAAAACTTAACAGTTTTTAATTGAATTTTTACAGTCAAACTTGTCTTCGTCTAACCGTATGTGCTTGGGCAGAAGATTCAATTTGGCATTTGGAGGGAGAACATCGCTGGAGAACATTGTCAAGTCCTCATTGGCCTGGACAATCTATGGCAAACAAGCGAGGACAAACATTAATGTCCTATAATTGCGGGATAGCGAATGCATAACTCAGAGCTTAATCTATGCTTTGCAACATTGTGCACAGAACGTACAAACACAACAGGCCACTACCATCATTAAGTCATCATTAAATTATCGGGTTGACTGTGCTGTAAGCCCCTTCCCCTCAAACACACACAAGCAGTATCTATATTTAGAGCATTGACTGTGGTGGATTACTTGGTTGGGAGTGATTCACAACATAAACTGTGTGTTTGGAAATTGTGAGCTAATGAGTAGATGAGTATCTTAAGAAAGCCAACACCTTTTCTAGCTCATGTCTAGAATGATGACTGAGCATTCTGAGGGAGACACAATTTATACATCTGTCATAGTAGAGTGTGTGTGTGAAGAGGGCGGGTCTACTATAGGTGTGCTAGGGTGACACATGCACGACATTTAGACATACTTTTCCCTCAGTATTTGGCATTTGGCTGCCAGCGGGGGGTTTATCTAGGGTACAATTTTTAAGTTAGAGACCCCTTTATGTGTGTGTGTACCTTGCTGATGTCAGGATCAGACTGGTCTGTAATTCTCTGATTAAATCATCTTTGAATGATTGCACACACAACTGCAGGCTCCACAATAGTGAACCTAGACACACAGACGTGCAGACAACACAAAATAAAAAACACGAAAACAAGTACGCAGTTTGTATCTTTAACCCTAGGATGCATGACCCAAAAACTTCCAAGTTTAGCAAGACATGGGTCAAAATGATCCACATTGACTTATGAGAAATGCACGATTTTTATCATATTTATGGATATTTAATGCAATATTTCACATATAATTTAAGGTAGAGTCCTAAAACTTACCTGATGTTTTCCCCTATTTGTGGTTAACAGAACCTCATTATTATGTTTTTTACCTATAGCGCTACCTTTTGGTAACATGTACGCTTAACTTCATATTAGAGCAGTCAATAGGGCATACATTAAAATTGCCACAAAATTGTTTCCTTTTCTCTTGCATCCAACACATTTACTACGAGAACCGACTATTCACTTACCACCTAATATATCCCAGACCTTGACATGCGTTATTCTCTTCATCTGTGAGTGGCCATAATGTTTTGGCTCATCAGTGTATACATCTACGGGTACACATAATGTACTTAATGTAATTAATTAGATACTGTATATTTGAAATGCATTCACAAATGAATGGACACAAAAGTGCATGATCTCTCATACACACACAATTACTGAGATGTCAGACCTATTTTGTAAATTGCAGATGTATAGTGCTGCAGAGTTCCCTAATGTGTGTTGATGATATTTCAGCACCGAGTCAACTGTGAGTCTTTACATCAAGATTCCCATCTGCCATTCATTGGTCAATGATTGAAATTATGTATATGTTACCTCTAGATGGCGCTATAGGAAAGAGGCATGGGCTAAAGGTAATAAATCACTGTAAGGATTATTTAGCACAGGAAGAGGGAGAAATGTGGTAAATTGTAGGCATCTATCTTGAATCATGTTTGAGATAATTTTGACAAGTGTTACGTAAACTAAGGGTATTGGTATGAAATAATATTTTTCTCCAAAATAAAGTTACCACAAAAATCTAAAGTTACACATATTTCAAATACGTTTTTTGAAGATTACATGAAATATCATAGTGAGAAAAAGAATGCCTTCGGGTCATTTTGGCCCATGTCGTGCATCCTAGGGTAAGTAGTTGTGTGTGTTATTCAGTTACTGTGGCAGAGCAACAAGAACAATAAAGGTGGTTCTCTGGGTGTATTATTGTGCATGCATGTTTGACAATAGGTATTTTTTATCCAAAGCAACTTACAATTTACAACTTCTGGGATCTAACCCATGATCTTTGGGCTGGGATTGGATCACCCAGACTACTATATTAACCTGCCCCCTAGACAAACATTACATGTACCTTACATTACCTGTATAAACATCACCAGTATCATTCTGCACTATTTCTATGTAGTAAGTATTGTGTTTGCACTAATGTAAAGAAATGTGTATGTGATTGTTCCTGTTCAGTTTCAAATAATGTGTTCACTGATGATAAAAGCATATTCAATAGACACTGCTGCCTCCTGGTGGTGGGTGGGCTCTACTTCTAATATTTCTACTACTACAACTACTGTTGCAACTTCAATAACTACTATTGCTGTTATAACTACAACTACTAGTAGTACTGGACTAACCACTGCTACAGCTACTGCTGATTCTATTAAGAATAATGTTGCCAATACTAAACAAGTACTCCTAGTGATACTACTGACAAGCCAATGTCGAAAGAGGTATTTTGACTGCCTGGATTCTTTGCTTTTCAATTTAATGATAAACAATCTGTCAATCTGTGAACAAGACCCACCTCTGGTCCTTGCTGTTGATGAAGGAGACATCTGTGTTGAACAGTGAGCCTGAAATAACAAAATATAGAGAGGACACTTTTTTGTAAGGGGTGTGCATAAGACTGACATGACACCGTCATATCCATGACATGCCACCTGTCATGAACATGGAAGGAGTCTTTATGAATGATTATGACTGTTGTCATTAAGTGTCATTCTGTAAATTATGCCAGTTTGAATGTCAAGTTGACATTGTTTGGGATGACATTAAAAATGTCATGAATTAAAAATTTACTGAAGGACACTTAGTTACAATAGTCATAAACATTCATAAAGACTCATGTGATGTTCATGACAGGTGTCATGTAAGACTTATGCACACCCTTTCAATTAAAGTGTTACCGAATATACTTTTTAAAAGTAGGTCAGAGGAAGAAATTAACATCTTAATGGTACCTGTAATGATCATGTCATATGCATATGATCACACTCAACATGGAAGATTACAGAGAGTAGATCCCTGAGGGAAACCCGCTAGCTAAGACAGATAGTGTAGACTTAACTCTCTGGAAGTAGGGGAAAAACTCAATGCAGTAACTTAAAAACAACAGAAGGGCTGCCTTAGTCTAGATATATTTGACACGTTCACCTATACTGTGTGTGCACAAAACCAATAAACGGATGTCCACACCTGTAATATTCACGCAATATTATTCACGCATATATATAATTATGTCTGTCTTCAGTCACAGTAATCTCAATATATTTCAAACAAACCAACAAAAATGCACAGGTGGTTCAGTGAACAGGTAATGTGGTAAAAGCCACAGGTTGTGATGTGACAACATTGAATGGTCAAAAACTGTGTGCCTCTACTGTAATAGTTCCACTTTATAAACACACTTTTCCTCCCTCAACAATTAGGTCAGAATACGGATACAAAAGAAAATTTTGTACATATATTGATGGCTACCTACCTCAACTATGACTAAAAAGACAGAGGAAAAACAGAGAGAAAAAAATCCGAATTGCAAAAACACTTAAGCCATGTGCGAGTCCTTAGTATTGCCCTACGTATTTAAATACATACCCAGGGTGTGATTTGCCGGAGGGAATGGAAGGGATTTTCTCCCTTCTGGTCTATATATCCCTGCCTCTACTGAATTATTTTTATCCCTGGTGGGGACAAAAATCCCCCCCCTCATAATGATTAATGGTATTATACTAAATTACACCATACACACACACAATGCGAAAGTATGCAAGGTAAAATTACTATTTGTTTTATTTCCTTGGTAAATTTTTCATACTTTCGCACAGACAATAAATGGGCTGAACCAATCATAATGAACCATTGATTGTTTTTATATATATATCAAATGTGTGTGGTATGGGATAGTACATGTACACTTACATGTAATTTCATTGTAAGTATGTCAATGTTCAAAGCATTGTGGGACAATGTTGTTTGCATCCTAAAGTTGCATACTGCAATGTAGTATTATAGAGAATTTTGGCAAAGCCACAAAGTGCAGTTGCGCCTCGATGGACCAGACGAGGGTGCCAAATTGCAAAATTATAATGCAGCAGTGCTCATGCGTATAGTCATTTTTCTGACAGTTATCTCACCCTCTTTTATGGAACTGTCACAACTCCAGCTGTAGGCAGGGCTTCCCTTCTCCCGAGGGCTGGTATTGGCTCGTCTCCACATGCCACTGCCCCACCCCTTCCTTTGCAGGAACCAATGGCTGACAAAGGGAAGTTCCCTCCACGAAACTTTAGTATGTACCTGTCAATCTCTGAAAGGACGATGGAAAAAAATAAAGACAATTGCATAGTGCTACTAAATATTATAGCCTTTTTAGAAAGGTAACTTGGAAGTTGTATCATCCTAAAGCTGAACTTGCTCATTCTGCCCCTGGTGGGCAACAATGGTTCTGCAGATAGGACACAATAAAATAAATGAATAAACAAGACAAACACAAAACAAACACAAAACAAACACTAAGATTTGAAAATAGTATAATTATTACTATTAAAAGACAATATTATAAAAGTAATGTAACCCTTTATAGTGCCCTCAAAACACCAAATAATTGCCCCAAATATTTTGGAAATGCAGCTATGCGAGTGCAGGAGGTAGCCTAAATCCAGCCTCCCTGAATAAGAACCACGGCCACTTTGGTTAATGTAGTTATCTGTGCAGGTAAATTGTTATGTACAGTTGCTGTATATAAAACTGACCATGCACTGACTTAACCTTAATATATATATACCAAAGTCAATATAATATAATGTCAATAAGACAAACCTAACAATGAAAACCTTTCAAAATAAAAAAGTAACATAACATTTTTTAATTTGTTGTTGAACAAAGACCTTCGATGATATGAAGTTTACTAACTTTTCAAGTAAATAGAACTCAATATGAAATGAATACCCTCCTATAGTGAATAGCAGGGTATGGTGAAAAGTGATAGTCGTTGACTGAGCAACATTCTATCCCCCTAAAGGACAGATCATATCAAAACCCTACAAAAACCTACAGATTTTGTTCACACTGCTAATTTTACAACCAAGACACAACTATAATAACTCTGTTATTAGGCTCATAAATGATTCTCCCAGAGGGCAATAATGCAGAGACTATGAAGTACACACCACCATAACCTTTCCTCTCACAACTGAAGTCATCTCCATTTTTCTTTTGGTCGGCCAAATGCATTTTCAACCACAACCCTTGCTTTGCTTGTTTTGTGGTTGAATACCTCTTGCTGTTGTGTAAGGAGGTAGTTGTCTGGAAAAGGCTTCATGAGCCAGCTTGTCAAGTGGATAGGCTGAATCTCCAACGATGTAATGGCCAACGTCTTGTCCACAAATGTTCTGTGAAAGCAGCTTCCCTCTCTCGGACAGTTCCTACAATGCAGACAGATGTAGAACTTTGGCCTCGTGCAAGCTGCTAGGTTACCCAGTGTAAAGTTCCAAAACAAACCTCTTCCGTCAACTACTGCCTGCAATACGATGGAATACCATCACTTACGGTTGAAATATTCTGTGTGGTATTGCTGGGGAGCCAAAATAGGGATGTGTGAGCCATCAATAGCTCCTACACATTGTGGTAACCTCTATCTTTGCTCGAAGTAAAGACCATGTTCTTCAGCTTTGCTTTCACGCAGTCACAGGAAGTTGAAATGCCAACTCCAAACAGAAGTGAAACACTTCTGTACTCTGAGTTAGTAGCAAGTTTCCACAGCATGATAGCAACTCTTTTTTTGTAGTTGCACAGATAGATGATAATTTGTATCCATTTTATCCAACAAAGGCTTCAGACAGCAACAAATATACTGAAATGTTCCTTTGGACATTCTGAAATTCTGTATCCAATGGTCGTTGGTAAACTGGGAAAAACAGTTTTCCACAAGTCATCAACTCTCTTCTGGACCCAAACAGATGGTGAACAGCGTTGTGAAATGATTCGTAGCGACGTCTGAAACACAAACATATTTGTTCACGACAGGACGTTCTTCATCAGGCTCGATGATATCAAGTGTTGCCAATTGTCCGAGGACTTTTTGCCTCTTAGTGCTTCTTCTTGCTCTTTCAACCACATTCGAGCTCTGTTATCAGGAAACCCATGACACACAACAAACACAAATCTCCGATCACGGCATCCTCTATCTTTTTTGTCGTTTTGCCGTCGTCCGGCTTACGTCACTTCAGTGTTCTTACTGGCAGTGCGAATGCAAACAGAAAAAAGCCCTTGAAGTTGTGTAGTTCCTGGGAAGCTCCCCAGTAGGTAGTCCCTAGAACTGAGTTCATAGAACTGTTTGGTCCCGAAAGCGCCTATTGTGAAACACATGAACTTACTGTATAAAATACAACTAAATATTATTTCCACCACTACGACATCATCATCAAATGTTCCAAATCCCATTTGATGGAACAGTGCACACCAATTTTCACAATGTTACAGTAACTGTACTGTATATATCATTTCATCGGGAATATTCTTTTTGGATAAAACCCATGTAAGTAAAGGGCCACTGTGAGGCTGGTTATACTGTACCTTGATGCAGCGAGCAATCTGATTGGCTATATAGCCCTGACAGCTGCCCTCCAGGCAATTGGAAGATAAGGTTCCCATACTGCTCAACCTAGACATCAACACAGTATACCCAGGTGAATGAATGTGTGAATTAATAAATTAATCAAACAATTATTCAATCCATTAAAGGTAATTTTTTAGTTTGTGTCTGGCTTGTGTATTACAAAGATGAAACTCAGAGCATGTCCCTCCATTATTCTCAGTACTGCATGGCTCGCACTCCTCTCTACTCCTCCTCCTCCTCAGCAGCTCATAGGCTCACATCTTTAACTTCTTTAGGAAATTCGACAATCAAGTAGTGTACTTTTAAAGAAAGAATGAATATTGTGAATAACTGAAATTAAAATTTGTCAAGCGACAACATTCTAGGACATAAAATGTAACTGCTTAAGTAACTTCTCCTTGTATTTCACAATCATTGTTGGATTTTCAGACCCACACATTGTATTTTCCTTGTTTATGCTGAACTTTTATATGAGCGTTTGTAGGGAAGAAATACAGGTTTGGTATACACACAGCCAGCAGGGGGCAGTCTAATGTGATAAAATGACCCATAAGTATTAGTTCTCCCAAGGCTCAGTGTGACATTCAGCATCACTGTCAATCTCCTCTCTATCCCCTCTCTCATCTGTCCCCTTTCTATCTTTTTTTCTACTCCTCTAATCCCTCAGTTCATGTTTTGTTGTCAATGTATGCGTGTATGGTGGTGTGTGTTAGAAAGGGGTTAATGTGTGCATGTACTAGTGTTAAGGCCTATGCACACCAAGTCCGTTTTTTTCGCATTCGTTTAATACGTCATCTGATAAAAATTGTTACGCACAGACCCCTGTGCGTTTCAGTCAAGGTTTAACACAGGCTGAAATTGCATTGTCTTTCCATTCGAGATAATATTCAGATAAGTCCTTGTAAATTAAGGAGAAGACTTGCCCGGCTGCAACTTCACACAGGTGATTGCGCTTGGGTGATCCTGCTAGAAAAAAATGTGAGGAAAACGAGCTTGTTATCTTGTTTCCCTCATAACTTTTTTTTAGCTCGTTTTCCTCATAACTTTTTTCACACCTAAAAAAAAAAGTTATAGGAAAAAATCTCCTTACCTTTATAATTTATTTTAGCTAATTTTTCTTAATTTTTTTGTGTGTAAACAACCTAAAAAAAGTCTGCAAGAATGGCTTCCGTACTTGCACACCGAGTCCGATGCGTTTTTTAATTATTTGTTGCAAAAATTCATTGCGGATTTATGGGTCTTACAGGTTCCTCCGCATTTTATTCACTGCTTCAACTAACATTATACAAATTAAGGCAAATAAATAGAATACCTGTCATGTTAACATGACTGAAATCTGTGAGATCAGTGATTGATTGAAATCTGTACAGCTTTTTTTTTTAGATCTACCTACCATCCCCAATTTCAAGCTGCTCTGCCGCCACCACCAGCCACAATCTATCCTTCAATTCTGCATCTTTGTAGTCTTTACACTGTTTGTCATACAGTGCCTTGTACTGAGAGACAAGTGGTTTATCGGATGTTATTTTGGATGATGACGGTGGCCGAGTCAAACAACTCAATGCTTTTGATGGAGAAAATGCAGAAAATCAAACCTCTTTGGAAAACTATAGATAGATGAATATTGAGTGTAACCGTGATTGACACAATGTGCGACAATTTCAAACGAAAAAAAAAACAGACTTGTGCTTGGGTGTTAGTTAGAGAGTTTGTGTTTGTTAGCATGCATGTATGCTTGTGGTTGTACGCACCAGATGGACATAGCACTGGCAGTGGGAGAAGTGTTTCTAGCGCCAGCTCATCCAGACACAGTTCACAAAGCCCTGTCAGAACACACGTACATGCACACACAAAATGTCATCAGTGATTATTTCACCTCCTGTTGAATCCCACAGGCAGAGACAGGTTACCATGTTTGTACCTTAGAGGCGGATGGTGATGTGCTGGTTGTGAGGCTTTCTGACTAGGTCCCAGGGGGAGACAGGAAGTTCCTGACCAGGCAACCACACAGCGTCACCTGGAACAAGACACAAACATTGGATGGCCCTCACTAGTTACCAGAATAAATCAGCACTATATAAATATGTTACAATATTATATCATATATGGTCATGAAAACCTGGTCAGAAATGTGTGTTATATAATTTGTTTTTCAGTTTATGCCTTTTTAAGCTGAGAGTTTCAGTTGATACTTGGTCAGAAGCCTGATCTACTGTGCATTTTTAATTAAATGTGTTCTCTGT
Organism: Percopsis transmontana; assembly: GCA_025447815.1. Taxonomy (NCBI): domain Eukaryota; kingdom Metazoa; phylum Chordata; class Actinopteri; order Percopsiformes; family Percopsidae; genus Percopsis; species Percopsis transmontana. The sequence goes on from JAOEHI010023625.1 coordinate 22,591, forward strand.
GCTAGGAGGGGAGTGCATCTAGAGATACAGTGGGGAGAAAAAGTATTTGATATAACACGTGCTGCTCCTCATCCCAAGAAAACTGCATGGGTTGAGTACATTTTCATATAAATTATTTTTGATTAGTTAATCTTGTTTTTCCAAGTAACTAAGCGTTATAAATATTTGTCTAGTTTAATATTTTAACTTATTAATGTTTTTTTTCACGTTTTACCACGATCAGCCATAACATTATGACCACTGACTGGTGAAGCGAATTGATAATCCAGTTATCATAGCACCTGTCAGTGGGTGGAATATATTGGGCAGCAAGTAAATATTTTGTCCTAAAAGTTGATGTGTTAGAAGCAGGAAAAATGGGCAAGCATAAGGATTTGAGAGACGTTGACAAGGGCCAATTGTGGTGGCTAGACGACTGGGTCAGAGCATCTCCAAAACTGCAGCTCTTGTGGGGTGTTTCCGGTCTGCAGTAGTCAGTACCCATCTAAAGCGGTCCAAGGAAGGAAAAGTGTTGAACCAGCGACAGGGTCATGGGCGGCCAACGCTTATTGATGCACGTGGGGAGCAAAGGCTGGCCTGTGTGGTCCGATCCAACAGACTGTTGCTGATAATATCTTAGTGCCAGATACCACAGCACACCTTCAGAGGTCTATTCGAGTCCATGCCTTGACGGCTCAGGGCTGTTTTGGCGACAAAAGGGGGACCTACACAATATTAGGAAGCTGGTCATAATGTTATGGCTAATCGGTTTATATATAGCCTATATTCTTATAGTCTGAAGCACCTTAGAACTAGGTTGCATCCTTTCTAGCCAACAAAGACAGTTTGGGAAAGTGTTTTGACCAGAATTGCAATAAGTCGACTTCGAATGTCCGGTGCAGGTGTTTAGCAACCTGAAGGCCGATGAACGGAACCGCCTGATGCACACAAACTCTGGCCTGTGAACGTAAGTTATCTATTATCTATAGAGGCCTACTACAATCTAGGCTTATTATTCAGCCTGTGAGACAAGCTCACATTATGCTACAGCATGCCTACCACTTACGTGTAGGTGAAGATAAGGATGAAAAGGACTCAGAAAGACACAGTTTTGAAAACTGATTGGAAAATGCTGCAAACCCATGCTGGTTTAATTTATTAATTTATTTGTGATTTGGCCTAGGCCTGTGTCGTGTGTTACAAAGTTATTATTGTAATTCATTCCGCTGTTAAAAATAATATAGAGCGTGTAGCCTGCTGCATAGAATGGAAGCCAGATGTCCTTTAGATGCAGTGGTGAGAGTAAACAGTCGCTTAATAACAACAATGCCATTTCTTAACCAATAAGAGTTCAATTCGACATTACCAGGCAAAGGCAGCCAGCCAAGAAGTCTTAATTAGCTTGCTTGCTTCTCAAGCCTCCACACAGCCTGGGCAAGCGCCTGGAAAACAAAATGCCAAAAAGACAACCTCAAGAGAGTGCCACTGAATCATCAACAACAGGTTACGAATCAAAGAGGGAAAGGATGAATTTGACTGGGTGGGTTATGCAAAGGAAGACTGAATGATGATGTTCTGTAATGTCTGTCTTGGCTTGGCTGACCCGTTAATTTCACTTGTGTAGACTTGCTGATTGACTAGGCTAGACTATGTTCTCAACTAAAAAAATAAATGGCTAACTGACAATTGAGATAAAAATAAGAAGTTTATTGTAACTAATGTCATTAATCATATTGAAAGCTATTTCTGTCATGGAGAAGGGAGATAAAACATGCAGTGTTACAGCGTGCAAACGCACATTTTAAACAGAATGGTTAGGAAGCGATCGGGAAAACAGGACAGATGCGGATAGATAATCTGAAATATTAGCTCATTAAAATTATAAAACTATTGCTAAATTGTGTAATGCCACAGGACACCAAATTTCCTCCCTAGTTTTTATGTTTTGAAACACAAAAGTGCACATGGCTATAGGGGGAGGGGTAGAAAAGATGTGCCTATGAGAGCTGTAGGAGGAGTAAAGAGGAATGTAAGCCACTTTGCACTAAGGTGTGGGAGGAGAATGTACCGAGAGTTTTAAACCAAAAGCTTTTGTAACAACGGTTTCAACCACAAGGGGAATTCCAGACAAAAACTGAAGAGTGAACCTATATAAATACACTTACATTGAGACCTCTGGCAGCAAGCCATGTGTGCAGCGGTCCAGCCGTAAGAATTTGCCTAGTTCAGCAGGGCAGAAGGCAGGGTCGGCGGGGCCTGGTCAAGGGTCATGGTGGCCTCATTAGGGGCTGGGTGGCAGAAGAGAAGATGCAGGATTTCCTTGTGGCCCGAGTGTAAGGCCATATGAAGTGCTGTGCAACCGTCCTACGTGTCTACGAGATGCGAGCATTTAACAGCCAAATGTTCACCAGCAACAGTCAGTAGTAGGTTCTGTTATGTATTAAGCTGAAAAGGTACAGCTGAGTGTTGAAGCAATGAGCAACTGCTTATGTGCAGTACTGTTAATGGTCACCAGGCGGTTATCTTCAAAAAAGATTAAGTTAAGGTCACAAAAGCGAATTTCACTTCTTATGGGTGTGATGGGGTCAATTTTGGTCAACGGTTAACAGTAAATTTGGCTCTAGTACTAGCCTAAATCAGGCTCTAGTAAAGCCGAAGTCCTGGCTTCAAAACGTATTTTCAGAAACGAATGAACAACATCAGTCACTATGGTCATAGATCATATATACAAAATATTTTCAAAAAGACAAAAAAAGTGCTAAAATCATTTCCAACTAACAAAAGACGGGCATCATTCCCAACTAACAAAAAATTACTTATTTAATGATTCATATAGGCCAGCGTTCTACACTATTCTAGCAAAGCAAAAAATAGACATTCTCTATGAGTGATGCGTACTGGCTCAGCGGTGGGGTCAGGCTAAATTTATAACAAAGCTATTCTAAAAATAGATCTAGCCACTGACAACTACCAGGAAGCACATCCTCAATGAGCTAAAACTAAACCAAAGGAAAAACCTTCTGTTTGGGAAAGTATAAGGACAGAATAAATACATCTTTTTCAACTAGAGTAATCGTTTGACCAAACTCTAAGCTTTTGAGGTCTGAACATCTCTGCTGTCATGATTCCACAGGCTTTGTCCCATTTCCTCCTGCTCAACCCTACCCCTCGTTTTAGAGTATCCTCAATGGGGAAGTGATCCTACTGAACGGAGCTATGAAGGGCATAGTATCCCTATGGAACAGGACACCACTACACCAAACTTTTATCAGGAGCTAAGTTACTGTAACTCTGAAATCCCTGTAACATTAAAATATGTGCTAGATTTAGCTAACATTAATAAATGAATATATATTGATTCACATAGCGGTGCACAGTGCATTCTGGGAAATTTCTTCAGCCCTCAAACTTTCCACTCAACTCAGTTCTGATTTACTAACATCCAAAATTAAGCGTACTAAATGGCATGTGCATTCTAAAATATTACACGTTTTGCACGTATCACGTGACTCCTTTTTGTAACTGGCTCCAAATCATCCCTTAGCTCAGCCTACAGCTCCAATATGGCATGGCTGGAGAGGCGAAATGTGCGCATTGTTTTCCTCAGTCATGTCAAAAATATTGACACGAATGGGGGAAAAAAAACACTTTCTCGACGTCTTCTTTCATTACACCCGTGTCTCCTTTTCACAAGGATAACAGCAGCCATCTCTACGCAACCATCCCTGTAGCCATTTACAACTGGATACAAATATTTTCGGTTGAGAACTTCTGAGAAAAATGCATGCCAAATTCAGTTTTTACTTGTTGTGAGAGGGAGCAAGCGAAGGCGCAACCCCTTGCATCATCATTTCCAGCAATTGGAATTGCTGGAAATGATGTAGCTGGTAGAGAGAGGAAACGATGTACTGTACACTCACCTAAAGGATTATTAGGAACACCTGTTTGTATATTCTAGGAACACCTGTTTGTATATTCTACACTCACCTAAAGGATTATTAGGAACACCTGTTTGTATAGTCTACACTCACCTAAAGGATTATTAGGAACACCTGTTTGTATATTCTACACTCACCTAAAGGATTATTAGGAACACATTTACATTTACAGCATTTAGCAGACGCTTTTATCCAAAGCGACTTACAATTAGTACATTTGTCAACAGTTGA
>JAOEHI010023636.1:0-26730 GCA_025447815.1 Percopsis transmontana
TAAGGCAGTTCTGAAGGTGAAAGGGGGTCAAACACAGTATTAGTATGGTGTTCCTAATAATCCTTTAGGTGAGTGTAAGTTGGCAATTGACATTTTTTTTACACATTATTACCACCCTGTTCTCACAAGCTCCACAATTTGTTCCCCTATGCACATCTGTATCTCTCCATTCAAAACTGTGTGTCAACCATGGTTATGTGGAAGCATTTGGACCTCCTTCAACAAATCAGAACAAATGTGATGACGATTTTCATACACAGGCAGATGATTAGGCCACCCCTTAACAAATCAGAACCATGTATGGATGATTTTCAAACACAGGCCCTTGTCTGCATTAACTGAACTACCCACCTGGGTGCTGATAGTCAAGGACTATCAAGGACATTAAAGCAGATTACACATACCTAAGGGAACCGGTCAGCCAAATCTCTCTGCTCAAATTGCAAGACCACACTGTGCTGATATCACAAATGTTTCACGGAAGCTGCAATTTAAACAATAAACGTAATCCTCCTCTCTTAGCTCCTTTCCCAGATAAAGAAAAGTTATTTCCTTGTCGACGGCAATGGTCATTGCAACCATCAATGAAACTTTCCTTTAGCCTCCTGTACTGTACATTTCCTGCACAACAAAACCCTACAGTGTTCCCAGAACCTTGTGGTGAAACTCCTACCTTTTGTGACCAGAGTTTCTCAGATTAAACGAAAACGCAGGGTTACAGTGAAAACCTCTCCTCCTCTCATCTAGGTAAAAGTAATGAGGAGGTGTCAGCAGGAGAAATTTTCTCTGGTCTCTGTAGAGTTGAGCTTACTGGACAAAGTCAAGAGCGTTCTGACAAACATGCAGGTCCACCTCAAAACCAAGGTACGAGTCTGCCTGACTACCTGTCTGTCTTTCCGTCTGACTACCTGTCTGTCTATTTCTCCATTTGTCTGTCTGTTGGTTGCTCTTGGTGTGTGTGTGGGGGGGGGGGGGGCAGGATAGTCTAGTGGTCTGGGTTTTGGTCTCCCAGCCGGAAGGTCATGGGTTCGTGCCCCTGAGTTGGCCTACCTATCCTATCCCTGAGCAAGATCTGCTCCTTGTAATACTTGTAATTGTACTCATTGTAAGTTTCTTTGGATAAATTACCTAATTGCAATTGTGTGTATGTGTGTGTGTGTAGGCAGCTTGTAGTCATCAGCAGCAGAAGGTCCTCACCAACAGAGTAGAGGACCTAAGGAGATCATTGGAGAACACACAGGTACTGCACAACTACCACAGTCTTACTATACAATACTGCAGTGTAAAGATCTGTGCAGGCATGATATATTTGTCTGGCCTCTGTAGGTTTTCTTACTGCATCCACAGAGTCAAGGGGTTAACAAAAGTTCAATATCGCTTTAAATAAAGGTTTAAATGATATAGTGGTCTTCAGATGTTGCTGTCTGAATTCAGGACCAGTTACTGTACTACAGTGTTACTATTGTACTGTATTTTTCTGCAGGTCTCTCCAGAAGATGTCTTCTCCCTGCTGTCTTATGTTGATAAAGAGCTTGTGACACGCTTTTGCTACCTGGACTGCTTTCTGGTACTTACTGTTTTACTTCCTGTTTATCTTCCTGTACTTTTTGTTTCTGATTGATTTGTCGGTTGGGAGGGGCATGTTAGGTTATCACAGTACTTGACCAGTATTCCGTTTGCCTGTGTGTGTGTGTGTGTGTGTGTGTGTGTATGTAATGTGTGTAAAGGACTCCAGTGATCTTCTAGACCCGCAGAAACCCCTGCAGGGCCATTTCTCTCTGGCCACTCGCCTCAAAACCAATTCAGCCACTCCCACCGGATCTGTGCTGGCCACACCCTCAAGGCAGCCATTAGGAACGGACATGAACCATGATGACATCATCGTGGGTGTGATCCAATCCCTCAACAAGTAAATGATCACTACTGCACTACGGCTACCGTATAGTCTTCATAGCAGGGTGCATTGCAATAGTAGAGATTGGGAGATTTAAAAAAAACAGACAACATTACTGCTTTCAGGTTAGTTCCTTTTAAAACACAATTAAATTTGGAGCCCCTTAGATTAAATTAAAGGAGAGCTTAGTCAGTAAACACTTACCCAGCTAGCACTTACTGGCTAAATTTTTAGCCTCTAATTTCTCCTGAGTTCGCCCCTGGATTTAATTTTTTCTTTCATTTAACAATCAGAATTCAATCAAGCACTCCCTGATATAAGTATAGGCTCAAGATTTCTAGCAGCCTTCTGTTGTCATAAATAATGTTTGTGGCTTCATCTGGATACTCGTGAAAACATACCTGTACTTTTACTCTCCTCCACCGTCCTGTGTTTTCCCTGTAATGTTGTTGGGAAAAGAGTATAAGAGAGTATCCTCTGTGTGTGTGTGTGTGTGTGTGTGTGTGTGTGTGTGTGTGTGTGTGTGTGTGTGTGTGTGTGTGTGTTAGGTTTACCATGATCCAGGATGAACAGAAGGAATGTAGCGGAACAGCAATTCGTCTAGGTAATAACGGTTAACTGAGTGAATGGTTATCAGGCTAGTTAACCCACTGTTCTATTTAAATAGAGAACGAGCCATTAAACTGTCTTACTCTGTGGACTGCTGTGTAATTCTGCAGTATTTAAACTTTTTTTTAAATATAATAATGATTTTACATCATAAGATCTATGTTTTAAGTTATTTTTTGTAAGGAAAAAGCATTATGTTCTAATCTGGTGAAGGAGTACTTGATAAAGGTACTTGTAAACTAAAGGAAAATTTAGTATGGATGATATGGAGGAGGGATGTCTCTTCGATATGGAGGAGAGGGTATAGACGAACTAGTACCCTGAATACTAATTAATACCCAATATCCCCTACAGTAATACTAACTTTAAACCAGTGCAGCTATAATGATCAGACAGCACCAACTGCACACTAAGTAGTTAGGTAAATGATAATTAGTACAAATGAAATACTAACTAGTATCTAGTAACTAACTGACAACTAACATACTGAACCTTCTGATTCTGTCTCCAGGTCAGCGTAGCACCTCAGCCAATGTCAGGTACACATACACATACACACCTACCAAGCTAAATGCGTTGTATCTGTGTTGGAAAAAAACATGGTTGTAATTGTTTTGTTTAGCAAAGATGTCACGCTTGCTACAGACTAGTGGTCCGACAGCTTTAGGTCTATCAAACAAATACAGTTATAAAATTATAAGAACAGTTGCTGCAGCTCTTGTGTTATCATAACTAGAATACTTCAGATTGAAGACCTGTTTTCAAGTTTTAAAAAATGATGTTACTGTAAGAAATCTTACCGTACAACTTGGAATTCTGACTCAAATGGAATGCAGCTACTATACCTGCTAATGTGTCTTGGTGTTTTCACTGTGCATGTTTCTTTTTTTGTGTGTGTGTGTTTGTGTGTTAGTATGAGGAGACCCAGTAAGAAGGATTTTCAGGTGTTTGGAGAAAACCCACCTGTGGACAAACAGTAAGTCTATTCATATATTTTATATATTATTTAATGTATAATGTGGTGTGTGTCTATGTTCACATTTATACTGGCTGTGTGTGTGTGTTTGCGTCTGCGTGTGTGCATGTGCGTGTGCGTGTGTGTGTGTGTGTGTGTGTTAGGTCCTTTATGTCCATAGTTAACAGACTGCTCTGGAAGACCAATGATGTTCTCCTGCAAGCTGGCATGGTAACTAGGACTAACTATCTGGACTGAGACTAACCAAGCAGACAACGACTACCTAACCAGGACCAACTGCTCAGGAATAACTAGGATCAGCTACCAACTACAACCATTAGCCCTTATATTCACAATATAGCAGGCCTGTACAGAGGTGTCTGTCTCTTTCTCAGGACTTCTATAGCAAGTTATCTCAAAATGTTGGCATGTTCATCCTGCCAAAGAGTTTTGACCAGTGGGCTGAGAGCATGACCCAGAGGATGCTGGGATACCAGAAACAGTCCCTGCATTTCAACACCAGCAGCGTGCAGGGTACACACATACACACACATAAATGCACATATGCTTCCACTGCAGTTGCATGGGGGGGTTGATCATATGAACTGTTTGGTGTATCTGTCTGTCTGTGTGTGTTTGTGTGTGTGCGCGTGATGGTTCCAGAGTTGTTGCCGTTGCTGTGTGTGTTGGACCAGGTGTTGTCTAGGTTACCGGGGGTTGTGCTGGGTAACCACAGTAAAAGATGGGAGGCGGAGTTGTTGGGTGAATTGGGCGGAGTCACCACAAGGTTGGCGGAAACGCTGAGAGCCAGCGAAGAGAAGAAGGTACACATGGCTACAGATGACAGGAAATAACATTTTAATAATTTCTGGGTCGAAAAATACTGAACCAATCCTTGTGTTTATTTGCTCAGAAAAATTTAAAATAAAACTACAGGAAGCTTGAGATTTGAATTTGTTGAGTTAGTAGCCTAGCTGTCAACGCTTAGAAATGTTATAAAGCCTCAGCATTTTGATCACTTTATTTTGTCATTCTTTGTTCTCAAGTCAAAATAAGTTTTGAATTAAATGCAATATTCTACGTCGCATTTCAAGAAGGTGGACAACCCCTCCTCTGAGCCCTGCTGCGCTGTAGTAATACTGATCTGTTGCAAGGTCTGTATTTACTAGTAAGGCACTGTCAGGCCCTATAAACTAGACTGTGGCTTGCGCCCCGCGGCACTCTAGAGATCAATAAAAATAGCGATCGTGGCTACCCAGCACCCAGCGAAGGATCGGTTGAATCAAATAAAATGATGGTTGGTCATTGTCGTCGAAACAAGGATTTTCGGATGTCTGGTATCACCCACCTTACAACCAGAACATGTGTGTTTGTTTTTTTGTCACGTCTTGAGCTCGTTTGCATAGTGTCAAAATGCCCCTTCCAGCTGAGCGTCTGAACTCTTGAAGCATGACTAGAATATGGTGATACGTATTTCATGTTTAATTGTGGACTTTAAATGTTTTACATGATAAATAACACGTATACCTACATATAACTTATAATATAAAAAATTTCTTCTTAGATCAACTTTCCTGTAGATTTGATACAGCTTTGGTACTGAAACTGATACTGATAAGAACTATTGAAGAACAACTGATCCGTTAATGTCAGTATTATTTGTGTGTATTTATGGTGTGTGTGTGTGTGTGCGGCATGTGTGCAGAAGGCCCATATCAGCAGGTTGGGCGTGAGCCTGCGTCTCCCTACCTTTGAGGAGGAGGTGGCAGCCCTGAGGAGCAGAGAGGAGGCGCGTCAGGAGGAGCTCCTCGCTGCTATCAGCAAGGCACAGCTGGAACTGAAGGCAGGTGCTGTTAGGAGCTGTTGCTAGGAGGACAGAAAGAGGCTTTTCTAGGAGTCAGGATACCGTGATTTGTGCCATGATTTGGGGGTCCCAGGTTTTCATTTAGGTCTCTATTTATCTAAAGAAATTGTCCAATTGTCAAATAAAGAATATTAGATGTGGTACCGCTGTAACGATATGAAAAAGTCACATAGTCACAGGAGAGGTCTTTTGAGGGAATTCCTCTTTTAAAAGTGGAAATATTTCAGTGTTGCGTTAAACAACAAAAATATGATTTTAGATTAGATTAGCAAATGAGATTAGATGATATCAAATGAAATACATTATCATAGGTTATATTACACCTGATTAAATCAATTTAGCATTGTGTAGATTACCTTACATTTTAGATACTGTTATACGGTATCTTTGTGTTGTATATAAACACTGGTAGCAGGAGAACAGCAATAAACATGTGGCATCAACGTAATATAAAAACACCTTCCCATTTTAAAACAGCATGTGTGTGTGTGTGTGTTGTGTGCAGGAGAGTGTGCGTGTGAGGTGGGGGGAGTTTGAGACATCACTGTCATCTCTGGTGGACAGCATCCTGGAGCACATGACACGCATGACAACGCCACTACTCGGTGTTCCAGGTTTGACCTGACCCCTGACCCTCCACTCTTCATGACGTGATAGCTTAAACATATATAAACAACCATAAACACCATTGAAATGAATGCACACTGGAATGCCTTTGAAGAGGGGTTCTAATGTGCATAGTTTAGCTAGCCATGTCATTTTGAGGATATACTGTAGCTATAAATATGTGGACTTTTTAGTTTGGACACACTTTCCCATTCACTTGAATGAGAAAGTGTGTCCAATATTTTGACTGGTGCTGTATATGTATGTATATACAGTATATATATATGTATGTGTATATACAGTATATATACATATACCAATACATATACCAATGTTGTCTGTGTCTTATTGCTATAGAAACATGGGGAAGTGAAAAACCACAGGAGGAGGCGCCACAGGAGGAAGAGACCAGGTGACGTTTGACTGTGTGTCAAACATTAGAAAGTGTATTATGAATACCACCCATGGTTATGTCAAATCTGTGTGTGTGTGTGTGTGTGTGTGTGTGTGCCCATGCCTATGCCTACAGCCTGGAGCCTGGAGCCACGATATGGACCAGCCAGGTCAGAGAGCAGAAAAACGCTATATATGAGGTACCTCCCACCCCCCAAACAAACACCAACAGGAGTGTTTAGTTCAGTTGGTAGACCTTATCTACACAGATAGACTGTACTGTCATTAATATGTGTTTGTGTGTGTGTGTGTGTGTAGAGGTCCCTGCAGGTGTGCCGGTCTCAGTTGTGTCAGTTTGAGAAGGACACAAACTCACAAGTGGAGCTAGTTCATCGCTGGAGACGACACTGGGACACACACATACTGACACAGCTCAACACTGAGTAGACACACACACACACACACACACTCAACTGGTGATGTCATAAGTATTCTTCTGATTGCCAATAAAATGATCCATCCAGCAGTTTATCTAGTTTCAGGTGTTATTGATCACTCACACACTCACCAGGTAACTGACAATATATTACTATGACAACACATTATGTGAAGCTACAGTAGGCCTATGCAAGATATTTTTAGATGTATCGATAATTGTGTTGCTTCAAAACACACTGAAAACGCTTGTATGTAGACCTACATGTACAGTATGGGGAATTAAAATAAAAATATTTAAAATAGATTAGATATTAACCCATTCAATTTGAATACAAATGTGATCAATTAATCAATAAAAAACTGTTTGTCACTCAAAATGTTCAAAAATAATCATATAGGCTATTAACCAGATTAAGAAGCAAATGAAGAGAACCAAATGCAAATAAAGTTTACTATTAACACTATGTGCTCTAGTTTCCGGCGCCTAATGACCATTTCGTTGTGAAAGGTGGTTTTTCTCTCGCCTGGGCGCGTTCGCTAATTTCCCGGCGCACCATGACGTCGCTTGTGCGGGAGCAGTAGAGGGTGCGTCATTAAAAATCAGGTGGCGCCGTACTCGTTTTATGTCAAATAAAACCAAATATTGAGCTAGCGTCTCCGCCTGGTCAGACCACGGGCCCTAGTTTTCCGGTCAAGGCGCCAATACTTTTTTGCTCATTTCGGGACGGCGGTAAGTGTGGGCGCAACCTCGGCGCAGTTGTAAAAGGGTTGGATTAGAATTAATGGTGTATTAGAGGTTCCATATTGCACTTTGGCGACCAATGGTATCAGTTTTGACAGTTTCTTCCAGGGAGAAGCTTTTCTGCGGGTCTGGCCTTCGCCGTCTATTACGAAATTGTCTTTCTAATTCAAACTCTTAACTGCACCGCTGTTGCGCTCAATTACCGCCACATGTCCCGAAATGAGCAAAAAGGTATTGTCCACAATTTGCGCAGTGGATTTGCGCCGTGCGCCTCCGCTTGCTTCTTGACCGGGAAGCTAGGGCCCTATGTGTCACTATGACGCAAATTAATAATAACAGAGATTTCAGTGTCATTAAGAATAATACGTTGTAAGTAGCCTAAGTAGAAAAGTGCAAATACTGACAGCCCAAATATAGAGGAAAAGCAAAATTTGCACTCTCACCATTTTAATGATGAATTCATGTTAGAATACAATCCTAATCCTAATTGAGTGATAAAACATTAAATCTACAAGATATACCATTTCATCAAAACCAAAAATAGTTAAATCCAAATAATATTATAGGTCTACTGTAAACTGTAGATATAGCCTACTATTTGTGTGTTTTCAATTTAAAAACAAAAGATACTGTAACCTGTCACGTAATAATAATACAAATCAATTGGAAGATAGATCTAAAAGAGAAATAGGCAAAGTCATTAATCATCTACACGGGAAAGAATGGAAAGAATGCCGATACAAAAGGTTACATCCGGTCCGGATTTCACCCACACACAGCCTGCACAAGCCTGCACATTACAGCACATTGCATGCATCGTCTGTAAGGGGTTGGTTCATGGCTCAATGCAGTTCGTAGGTTGTCCAACACACTGCACTGTGAAGTCGACGAGGAGCGTGAAGGACTTGTGTTGAGAGCGCTGCATGCCCAGCAGTAGACTACATCTGTTCGCACGTCAAAGGCAGTTATCGGTCATTCCAAACACGGTAAGTTGGACGAAGTGTCAGGTTCTTTGTTACCTTGGATTTATTTAAATCCGATTTCCATTCTAATAATAAAAGTTAGCAAATAATATAAAGCAATAAAGTAATGCACCAAATCCGCTGGAACGTAATATGTTCCAATGTGTTGTTGAAAATTTAATATATACAGATTTTAGAGTTATTTGACATTAATAGACTTCGTTTAAGATGTTTGGCAATCTCTGCAAGACATAGCCTAACTGGATGGACACTATTTCAAATGTTTCATACCCGATTACCTGTGTGAATAAGTTATTTCATGTAATGCAATGACTAGGAGGCATTTTGCGAAAGAACGTGGCCTACGCAGCTGAAGCAGACAAGACAGAATACACATGTAGGCCTATTAACGACCTTAAGTTGTACGGGGCGTTGTCTTGTCTGTCTGTAAGTGCTCAGACAGTTACATGCTGACTTCAAGAGCCAGTAGGCTACTGCTAAAATCTGTTTTCAGTTAGGAACTTTTTTTGGATGGAATGGCTCAGGCTAAAATATGCATCACAAAGATCAATTAAAATTCCTGGACAGCTATTTTTCTCTCGCTCTCCCTCTCTCTCACTGTGTGTGCGTGTATTCCTATGTGCCTGCGTGCATTTTGGTGGAGGAGTTATAGTTTCATTGTTAGTTAAAGTTCCATGCTATAGAAGGAGTCAATAGATAAACCGAGACACGTTTATCCCGCAGCACGTGTGCACACATACAGGCACCGTTTGGAAGGTAACGGATGGTAACCTCATCCTCAACACCACAAATTAGCTGGTCACCTACTAGGGACTGAAATGTCATAACGACAATAGCAACTGCTAAGTAAATGAAAGCCCTAGTTTGTATTTGAATAACCAAATGTATACCAACTGAAGGGTCATTATTACTCAGTAGGTTATATCAGCCCTCCATCAGTCACAGAAAAACGCACAAAACAACTAAACCAAGGCTTGTATTTAACTGATCATTTACTATCTCAGTAGGCTATAAGCTAAAGGGATTTATTGTTTGATTCCATGTCAGTGCCTGCATGGTAAAGAAATCACCATGAGCTCAGCCCCATAAAATACATCAGGGAGTAATAAAAATGTCTGACTTCATATCATGGTAACTCAGTGCACTGTTTTCCTCTGTAATTTGAGTAGCGTGTAAATGAAAAATTTAAATGTAAAATTAAACCTTTAAATAGATTTTTTTAAATTCTTTGTTTGACCTAACTTAAATCACCTAATTGCCTCAACGCTGTTAACTGAAATCCTATGTGGACTATGAGTTGAACAAAAAGGACTTATTTAATTTATTTCAGCAGAACAGAAAAGCAACAACAAGCGAACTTAACCAGGTTGTGCAAATCAACAAATCATTTTTACAGTAGATGAGCGAACACCTGGAAATGAAGGAGGTGGTGAAATCTTCCTCCAATGACAGACTTGGTATAGAGTCATTTATCTTACAGCCATAAAAGTCATTGTGTTAGAATAGATTACCTCATTCAGTGGGGTTGTGCAGGGTCACAGCCCCACTTTGGTTTAGATATAGAAATAGATATGTGTGTGTGTGTGTGTCAGCCAGTCAGAGACAGACACACACACATTCATAGTGCACACATAAGCACGTGGACATGGACGGCTCTGAATTGGTCATAGATTTATCCAATTCAGCTGTTATGCTCCTCTCAGACATTACTTAGTTAGGGTAGAGAGAGAGAGAGAGAGAGAGAGAGAGAGACAGAGAGAGTCTGGAGCCAGAGTGTACGTGTCTGTTTGAGAGAGCGAGACAGAGGCCAGGCATGTAAGGACAGAGGGTAAGAGCACACAGCAGGACTTAGAAAAAGAAAAGGGAACAGGAGAGAGAAGACATCTTAAACAGTGGGTAAAGTTAACTCTTGCTATACTGTTAAAGTATTAATGTCTGTTGAACTACTGAGTCCACTGCCATGCAACATGCTGTGCTGCTTGCCGTACAAGACATTTATCTGTGTTGCATCTTTTGCTCAGATCCTATCCTTTTACTTTGCAGTCAAATTATTTCCTCCACTGCTGTTTATTTGTTTGAAGTACTGCTATTAAACAGTCCGGTCTCTTGTGGGTGAGATTTCTCAAAGAACTGCTCTTCAAAATACAGTAAGATAACATCTTCGAGGGCATATCTTCTATTTTCTGGTGAAATATGTGATTAGCATTTAGGTTTTTCACAAAATTGGAGGCATAAAGTCACGATTCTGTTGTGGCTGCTTAACTTTAAGCCAAGTTTCTCCCCCCACATTCAATGTTTTACTAACTGATACTTGGTATTAGTGTACTTTATACGCTATAATATATCTAATGCTGTCATGTTAAGAACTCACAGGGTTCATATTGTACAAACAGTTTTCCATAGCAATCCTCAACACTGACCCCACCTGTACAACCTACCCAATGTAACTCAAGCACATTATTCATGTGGACACATTTGGGAGTGGTCAGAACAATGAATACATTAGGTTAGTGTTTGGCTTATCAATACCAACCGGGGTCTGTGTTTACATTGTGTCTGCTTTACAACCTGTGTCTGTGTGTGTGGGTTGTGTGTTAAGGTGGCCTACTCTACCATGCTGGTGGAAACTTCCTGTTTCTCAGCTTTCCTCCAAATTCTTCAGCGATAAGCTCATGCCAACACACACACTTAGACACACACAGCTGGTAGGCAGAGTGCACCACTGTACTACATGGACTTGTCCCCCTCTAGTCCTTTGCCTCATCATGCTTGTTTTCCTTCATGGGTTTTGTTTGTCTTTCGGTCTTGGCTGTCGTCCTGTCTGTCTGACAATTCTGGCCTTTTCCTTGGCTGTCCCTCTGTTCCCCCTTTGTCTCTCAAACACTCTCTGACCACATTTATGCGGTGTTTGCGCCTCTCTTCCTCCACATTAGATGTTGTCACCACAATCTTGTGCTATTTATACAGGCGTGTTGCAGCCATGGGACTGCTCTGGGTTTTGCAGGCTTGTGAAAATTACAACCAGCTCTGTTTAATTATCAGGTGCGAAGATTACGGACTGCGGGACTGTTTATAATTCTTAGGAATTCACACAGACAAGCAAATTACTATATTATCCTTGGCTATAACCTTCCATTTGGATTCTAGATTATGCCGTGTGACCTTGTTGAAAAGTCCTGGGTTACTAAACGTTATCTTTATATATCTTTTGCAATACCAATCCCGTATAAATTGTTCCGTAAAAGTTCCAACTGTGTAAAAGTGTAATTGTTTACATTTGAGCTAGAAGTTTGGTATATGGTTTTGTATTTTAGACCTCGATAATACAGAGTCCTCACTCTGTGACACTGACAAGAAGTATAAAGCATACAGTAGCATGTGTTTGCACAACACTAAAGCACCCATTAATTCGTTCTGCCTAAACACTGAGTTGATTAGTGCTTTGTGCATGCTTGCTTGATCAAATGCCAACTTTATCTTTTGCTACCTCTGCATATTCTAACATGCAAGAACATGGTTATAAAGGCCTCTGACTTCAGTAAACGTGTCCTTTTCATTCTTGCACTATAGACGCTGGTTTATTTCTTGCCAGAAATGTTTTAAATGCTGTGGTTGTTTAGATAACTTTGTAATTCTGCTGATATAGCCATGTAGTTTTCAGTAAGAATACATGGTACATATGGGCCATTTTTCCACAAGCTAAGGTCACTTGTACAAGTCAACTGGCGTTTTTATTAGATAGTTAAAAGGAATCAAATGAACCGTGTTTTAGATTATTTTCTCATTCAAACATTACTTGAAATAAAGAGGTGGAGTGAGACTGAAAACAACTGGAAAGCTATCTCGATCTCTGTTGACTTAAATGTTCAAGTAGATAGCAGATGAAGAGAGCGAGTAGAGTTTAGCTTGTTGGGCATGTCTGTTCAATGAGATAGCCTCACCCACAAGAACAACATGCTAGTGAGCAACCTGAAGTAATGAATAAGCAAGCCTGTGCTCTATTGTATATCCTTCCAACCTTAACAAAAGACATGTCACCCCTCAATGTCCTTTAGCGCTAACTGAGAACACATTAGCTAATGCTCCCTTTTTAAACTATTGCATAGCAGAATTTCAACAAAGGTACAAATGTACTAATAACCATAAAGAAATAATACAGTCTTTTAAAAATCTACAAAAGAGAAAACATATTTTGCTGTAAAGATTTAAATGTCTAGTGAAAGGAATATTTCTGTCCTAGATTGGAAAAAGAATGGAAAAAGACCAGCATCTTCAGCTTCTTACACAGCTTCATAGGGTTCCTTGCCACTACGCTAAGCTTGGTAAACCACAATCCTTGGGCAGTTTAAGAGAATTCCATGGTCTCTATAATAGGCCACACTTTGTAAACATAGCTTATAGAAAGATGTTTCTGTTGTACTTTGAATGTCTCTCCCACCAATTAAACCTCAGACTTTAAGAATAGAAGAAAGTTCCTACTTATATTTAAATTTCATTTTTAACTGCAGCAAAAAGCCTAATCAATTGAGGACATTTATTTTTAAGGCAACCTTACAGGGTATTGTTGGCATAGCGACCAAAAAAGGTCAACAGGTCAATCATAACAAACAACAGTAAGTTCTTGTTTTCTCAACGCAGAGATTCCTCTTTCTGGCTAAAGTGTCTGACCTCAGCTAGTTTCTTACCAATCCTCTGCCTTGACACATTCAACCGAGTTTCCTTACACTCAAATTGAACCTCAGCATGTGGAAGTGTTTTGCATCCTTATTGCAGTGGCATAGGGAATGTTTCAACACGTATTTTGGTTGGCCCACATACGCTGGGTCTTGTTTTCCTTCTATATTAATACCTCATAGTTGTTATCATACGTTTGTTTTATTTCTACACCTATTGCTTGTTTCTTAAAACATATTGCCCTTGTCCTAGTCCATGGGCCTTTCAGGTAGGAGAGTTTTATCATTTTGACAGCACAAATACACTAAAACACATTATGAAATTGTGTAATTTTACAGTCATTAGGCTTGTGGACCTATATTAGGTAGAGCAGACCAATAGTTAGTTATTCAAGGTCTGTTTTCTTGATAGAGAAAGGCTGGTGTGGCTTTACCAGTCATGAAAGCTGCATAACTCTCTTCTATATACTGTAGATTTACCGATTAAGGAGACCTGATTCCAGATACCTGATTCCAGATACCTGATTCCAGATACCTGCCTCTTTCATTGAGAGGTTAAAGAGCGTTACAAGGAATAGGAACTGCAAAACCAGCCCAAAGTCTGGTTAGGTCCCGAGCCAACCACGAAAACTAAAATGAGTGAACTGTCCTACGTCTGTACTGACATGGTGCCTCAACGAAGGGAAAATGGTATAGTTTGTGGTTTTGTAGGGAGTGGTTTCTCTTAAGTGTGTGTGTGTGTGTGTGTGTGTGTGTGTGTGTGTGTGTGTGTGTGTGTGTGCGCGCGGATTTGACCACATAGTCATACCAGTCATGCCTTTATATGTTCACCTCACTGTGTGCACATATGAACACTCACACCAACAGCTGATGCAATACATAGAAGTGAGACATGGATGGGCATAACAAGCTTGCATTTTCTCTGTCTATCTCTCTCTCTCTCTCTCTCTCTCTCTGCTTGCATGTGTGAATAGCTCCCTCTACCCATTTTGTCATTATGCTGTATATTTACCATAGGAAATTCCAGCCCTGTAATCAGAGATTCTTGTTTGTGAGTTTTATGGTGATGAATACAGCATTTTAACTGCTATGTTTAGAAACATTATACATTATATGCTATGTATTTTAGGGAAATTGTGATGTGGCTTAGTTATTTGGCCTACACTGAAATAACTGTCCACTGAAATTGAACAAAGTAAAAGTAGTAAACCCAGTTATAACCATGTGTCATGAGTACAATATTAAAAGTGCTGTGACTAAAGGTACAGTAAGTTGTTCAATAAAAATGTACGTTTTGTAATGCGTTATTAACAATAGTTTCGGAACATAGCCGTTTTAGTTGTGAGCGCATCAGAATCCATCTTGTACAGATCCGGTGTCTCACACCCATTGTGTTGGTTTACCAAATGAACTAACAAGGCTGCTTTGTTCTGCATTTCCTACAACACAGATTATTGTCCCTACCCCCTATATGACCTGTTCTGTCTAGAAGAGATAAGATTTGTATTGGAAATACCGGGGGTGCATAATCATACTTACACAATATGCTGTAAAACATGGATACACACACACATAGAAACCTAGAAATGTCATATGCTAGGGCACAGAGCTAACATGCACATATGTCAACATCTATCCGTGCTTATCTCAACCTGATGGCACAGGTTGTAAAGTATTCATGAAGATCTGTCTGTAGTAGTTTGAGTACTGTAGTAAGTCATTAGTTTATTTTTTGGTGATAGTCATGTTGTCAACAGTGAGCATAACAATGTCTTTAGCGAATACATTTTGCTGCCCCCTACTGTCTATTAAAGACATGTGTGCATGGACATTGACGTCAGTTCCAGTGAGAGTATCTCTTTAATACAGATAACAATTCCTGGGACGAAGCACAATGAACCTCAGCCCAACATATTTTTACCGTGCCTCATATTTGACCAGTTTTTATTACTTTGGTCAAACTTTTCCTTTGCTGTCTCCGCTAGGCGTGAGCTTGCTGCGGAGCTGACATGGCAGACGCCTCGAACTGTTTCTACTGTCGGGAGGACCTCGGAGGAAAGAGGTTTGTTCGGAACGAGGGCAAGCCAGTGTGCGTCCGTTGCCACGCAAAGTTCTGTGCCAACACCTGCGCCGAGTGCCGGCGACCCATCGGCGTAGAGTCTACGGTGTGTGTGTGTGTGTGTCTGCGATTACTCGAGCGAGCGAGCGCATGTTTCGTGTTTATATTGTACAGTAGTCGTGCGTCTTTGCAACAGTTAGATCTACAGTATAGGGCTTTAAAGGGGATCCAGGGACAGCACCAAACACGCTTCCTTCCTTCCACTCTCTCTGTGTCTATCTCCAGCTCTATCTCACTAAATGGATCTAACATAGCTCCCCTCCTCCCTCCTCTCATCTTATGCCAGGAGCTCAGCCATAAGGGGAGCTACTGGCACGAGGACTGTTTCCGGTGCGCCAAGTGCTACAAGCCGCTGGCCAAGGAGCCGTTCAGTACCAAGGATGACCGCATCATGTGTGGCAAGTGCTGCTCCAAGGAGGACGCCCCCCGTTGCCATGGCTGCTACAAACCTATACTGCCTGGTAGGAAAGGAGATCGGCAGCAACCCCTTGGACTGTTCTACAGTATTTCTGAAGAACAAGTACTCTTATGAGCCTTACTGTAAAGGATGCTCATTGCAAAACTTGGCATGACAATTATTTTAAGAAATCCTTGTGATTAATGAAGTTGTAAAAACTGTATACAGTATATATATATATTTTACTCAAACACACACATGAAGTAAAGATTTGTGTATCAAACAGATATGTTTGTGTTTATTCTGTTGTTTTTACCAGGCATAGAGAGTGTGGAGTACAAAGGGAACTCCTGGCACAATGAATGCTTCACCTGCTGCCATTGTAAACGACCAATCGGATCGCAGAGTTTCCTGTCCAAGGGAAGTGATATTTACTGCAGCCCGTGCCATGACAAAAAGTTTGCTAAGCATTGTGTCAGCTGCAAACAGGTAATAAAAAAAATAATACAATAAAAAAATATAATAATAATAATAATAATAATAATAATAATAATAATAAAGGGCTTAATTATACATATATTATCTAAACTGAGCACTTCCTCTTTTCTCCTTTAGCCTATTACTTCAGGGGGAGTGAACTACCAGGAGCAGCCATGGCACAGCCAGTGCTTTGTGTGCAGCTCCTGCTCCAAACCCCTGGCAGGAACCAGCTTCACCAACCACCAGGACCAAGTCTTCTGTGTCGACTGCTATAAGAGCTCTGTAGCGAAGAAATGTGGTGGCTGCCACAATCCAATCACGGGTTAGTTCATGTTGGACAGTATTACACACGGACTGACAGAAGAAATGCAGCATATTAGAAAAAGATACCAAAATAAATAATATAAATAATATATTAAAACAAAATAAACAGGGAGACTAGGTATCCAAAAGAAAATAGCATTACAGTGTTAGCTTCTTGCTAGTCCACTAAAGAAAACATTTACCTGATTAGTTTATCAGTTTCCAGAAATAAGGTCCAACAATTTCTTAACTCTTTCTACTATTCTGTATTTAGTAGGCAGAAAGGCCAACTGACATACAGTAAGCCACAGACATAGTCAAGCATAGCAGATAAACAGCAGATGGACATGACAGCAGTACATGCAGACATAACGGAGAGCCAATGATCAAATGATCAGGAATTTCTAACTGCTCTGTCTTCCCTCCAGGTTTTGGTAAAGGTGTGAACGTGGTGAACTACGAGGGCGCCTCCTGGCATGAATACTGTTTCAACTGTAAGAGGTGCTCCCTTAGTCTGTCTAACAAGCGCTTTGTGGCCAAGGACAGAGACATCCTGTGTGCCGACTGTGCCGACAAGTAGGGGCTGGCGAGCACGCTAGAGAGCGTCGTATAGGGAGTTGTCCTGCAGCAAGTCATTCTGCCTTCTTTGAGAGCTGGACCATATTGCCAAAATATCATATCATATGATATATTTATCTTGTTTTTCATGGTGTGTGACTGTATTAGCCTTACAATCACAAATTCCATCGATTATTTTCCCTTCCAATTTCAATTTAACTGTCAGGCCTTTATGATACTGTAGCATTGTGTAATTATTCTAATTCTATTCTAAAAATAGAGTAAACAATAAAATATCATTGATTATGTTATAAATACATGATTTTTTTGTAAAAGCAATTATACAATACATTAAAATGTATCACCCAGCCGTACTTTATTTTATATTGCCTTTAAGAGCTTTATCAGGATGCATCATAATGAACATTTTTCACTTTTTTACGTCAAACATAGATAGATAAGCCTAGATATGATATGGTGCAACAATCATTTTTATTTATGACTTTTACAGAAAAATCATAATAATGAAAAAAAATATTTTGCAATATTTGTAATTGGTGAAAAAGTTTCCCATTACGCTATTATATGTTATGGGAAACTGCTTTTACACCTCCATTATTGTGCCTATAATTCAAGAAACATAATGCAAATTAAAGCAATACAACTGCATGCCTGAATAAGATATTGTCTTGCTAAACTGAAATAAATGTTTTTTAAAAAGCATTGCCTTTTTGAGTTTTGTGTTCATGACTAGGAAGAAGAATGCCCCCCCCCCCCCCAGAGATTTTAAATTTCACTGGAAAATTCGGTATCATTTTACTGTGCCCTTGTACCTCATCTTGACTCAGTTAGTAATTAGCTTAATGATTTGGGGTAAGGTTTGTTAGCTTAATTTTCCTGAAATTATTTTCATTGATACTGAAAGTCTGACAGCAATATATATACTTATACTTACTAGTTTTGTATGTATTTGGACAACATGTTTTTCACCTTTAGAAAAGGTTTCACAAACTGAGTTACACTACCCTAGCCACACGAATACATCTTTATTTGTATGTCAGTATATTTTAAATACACACACGAGTTCCTAATAAGAATACTCCAATCTCCGTTCCTTCCAGTCAAAGCCACTACAGCATCTTTGTGTACTGCCTTAGAAAACTGGTATTTGCCAGCCGTAAGTCAAACATTGCCCTATGTCAGCATACAGTGCTTGTCCGTTAACAGAGAGTTTAATACTCAGTTGAATGCCGGGATTTGCTGCGAGAACCTTTGTCTTACAGAAGGTAAGTTTATCTGCTTTTCATCTCTCAGGTTTTAACTAAGTCTCTGCTAACTATATAACCCAGCAAGTTTTGATCGAATTAGCCTTTAAAATCATTCTTACTTTGTAGGCATTTAATAGGCATTAGAACAAGACAGAACAAATGGCAGAGACTTGGCAGAATGGCTAAATAAAATATCCATATGCTTGTTTATACATGTACAATATTTTTTTTAGTGGTCATGCATTTTCTTCTTGCTGTCATCTTTCTACTGGGCAGCCCTGACTCTGCTGTGCTTTCAGGTAGGATATACACTAGATGTTTTTCTCAAATACACAATTTTAAATATATGTGTACATCATGCAACAAAGGTTTAGTTATAGCGTGGATAAAGCATGCTATTTCTAAAGAGACATTATTGACATCAAGCAACATTGTGATTCGCTATTTAAATCAGAAGGCAATCAGTTTGTACATATTGACCGTAATGCAATTACTATTCCATTTAGCCTTGTATCTGTTGAAGAGGCTAGAGTTCACCATGTCACATGTTTTATGTTTTATAATTCCATACTGAACTGTCCACATTGATATTTGGGAATAGACAGTTTGGTTGCTGAATTGAATAAACCAAATGTATATATTATTTTTCAAATACATAATAACCTGTCTATCTCAAAGCTATTACTCAGTCTATGGGACTTTGGTCAGTGTTGTGAATGAAAGTTGAGATAGGCCTACAATAGAAGACAATAAAGGTAAAAAACAAAAACAAAAAGGATTAGATTTGATAAGTATGTGTATGTGACTCAACTACAGTCAAGGGCTTTTAAGTCCAATATCACTTTTAAGTTTACATTTATAGATAGATGCCATGGGGCCAGATGTACAGTGTGAGCAGAAAACATGTTAGAAAAGAGAAACATGAAAGATACTCAGGATTCTAACCAATCATCTTATCAGCTGTACAGCAGCGCTTCTTGTCCACACAAGCAGATTCATTCTCTGCTATTACCAATGTCGATCCATAGAGGATTTGTAATAACAATTTACTTTACATTGTATGTAATATGCATACAATGCATAAATAGTGATAGTGTACATACTATACATTGTACTGTATGTTGTCCCCCTCTAGTCAGCCTATGGGGGAAGATGGCTGACTTCTCCTACTGTAGCCATTGGGCTATGAGCTCTCGTGTTTCCATCCCTGCCCTGCAGGAGCTCACCGCCTGCTTTCACCTGCAGGTCGAGGTATAGTATATACTGTAGGACCAGCCTGCCCACATGGGAATTCATTCAAGTTTCAATTCATTCAAGTTTTAAAGGTGCACTCCGTAGTTTGTGTCTGGAATTGTCCTTGTGGTTTATGTATCAAGTTTATGTTTGGTTTATGGTTTAGTTTATGTTTGTGTTTATGTTTGTTTTTATGGTTTATGTAGGCCCCTCCCATACAGCCAAGTACACTTCCGTGCAGTTCTGTTTCAAAACACAAACAGTGAGCTGGGGAGGACGTTTGGAGTTCTGGGCGTGATGTAACGTAATTGAGTAGTGTACTTTTAACTACCTTGGCTACTTTACAAGATTGTAAATCACAATAGGTTTGTCTAGGAAGTTCCTAAAAAAAGTTTCAAATAAATGCTGGAACGTATCATGGTAGTATGAACTGTCAAGAACCAACCAAACTCATTCAAAATGACCTGTATAACTTCACCTAACCTATTTTAGGTCCCCTGGTAGTTTTTTTTATAGCTTGTCAGAATATATTTCCCACACAATTTTTGTCACCACATTCCAGGTCCTGTCATCCTCCACAATGACTGCCTTCATGTACCGCCCAGGCGAGGGTCAAAGGGCAGAGCTGGGTCTGGGCTTGAAGATGCGTCACATAGTGGTCTGGCTCTTTGGGCAGGAATGGACTACTCATTCAGTATACCTGCATTCAGACCAGTGGCACTACCTCTGTCTGACATGGTCAGAGACAACCAACACCCCCACCCTCTATGTCAACGGCAGCATGGTGGGCATTCAACCAGGTGTGTTCACCGGAGAACAAATGAGCACAGAGAGCTCTGAGATGGTGTACCAGGTTTATTATTGGGCTGCTGTTTTAGACTGCTGGACCAGGAGCACAAATACAGTGTATCAAATAAAGTTTGAATTAGATCACAGAAATGGTTTTGGTAAATAGAAAACTGAATAGATATCTGGAACGTAGCAGGTTTCCCACAATGACAGTGCCTATTTTCCCTCATAACAAATTGTCTTCTAATAAATTTGATTGTTTTAGGGTACCAGAACTACCAAATTATATTGGGTTGTAGCTTGCACTTTTCCCCTCTGCTGTTCTCTCCTAGCCCTGTTGGATGGTTCTCCTCCACTTAAAGCTCCACAGTGCTGCCAGCTGGCCCCCAATGGGACACTAACCCTGGGAGCAACACACAAGGCGTTCAATGGAAAGGTCCAAATAGACCATACGAGCCGTATGAAGGGCAGGTTGACTCTGTTTCGGCTATGGGGCCAGGCACACACCAAACAGGAAGTGATGTCGCGTAATTGTACAGAAGGGGACGTGGTCAAATGGGAGAAGGAATATTGGGACTCAAAGTATTGCACTCCTGGCTTCGACGACAACCTGCAATGTGGTGAGACAGACCCCCCACACACACAAAAAACACACTAGACAGCGTTACATTTTCTTGAAACATTACCTTAAATGTTTTGAAAAACAATACTCTACCTATATCCTATATCTCGACCTATATTCCTTCACTGGTCATGCATGGTTACAAAACCCTGATAATTCAGTTTTATGTGGAAAGTACATGGTCTGACAGTTTTAACAATCCTCTTTACAGCCTTTTTCCACCTGTGTGGCAACCCTGATGACTTTCTTTGTTTAATGTCCTCAGGCCACAGACTAAATATTGACTGTCAGTTTCTCTGTCAGTAAATACATTCCATGATCAATAACATAAAGACCCACAGCTGGCTCAAAGCTTTTAAAGGATGTTAAATGGATGATTTGTGACGTACTCACGTTAACCTTGTGTCAGAACCCTAGTGTTTGAGTATAAAGAGAAAGATTATTTCAAGATGGTTTGAAATAATTTGCCTTGATATATCAATTTATATTTTTTTAAATAAATGGAAAGTAATAATAAGGATAATAACTTTGATATACTGCTATTTTCTATTTTCAAAACAAACAAACATGTCCTTATTGCCTGTGCTTGGCAGAGTGGTCGCTGTATGAAGTGAGATTTCGCTTCATCATCATGCGTTCTGATGGCATTAACACAGACCTTTTGGCAGCCAGAGATATCGTTCATTCCTGGGTAAGATGATTGGTTTATTGCAAGCCCAAAACACTCCCATATATAATCAAGAGAGTAAGTAGGCCTACAACTATAATGCTGCGACCATTTTCTGTGGATTTGGACACGCCCTAAATGCATTTGCGCCACACGCTTTAGACTGTGCACTTAGATTGTTAAAATAGGGCCCAAAGTCTTTGATAATTAAAAGAATATTGGTAACAACATCAAGTCGACAATATTAAACACACCTGTATGCTGATGATGTTAAAGTAGCAAACCTGTCTAACCGGGACATATCTATACCACAGTTTTCCACTATCATCCCTGGCAAATGATGCGTTAAATTAGCTTTGATTGTACTGAAGTCAATTGTTAAATTGTTGATCTTTGCTGTACTGCTTGTTCCACTAGCTCAGAGATGTGCTTCCTAGCAACTATTTACACAATGTGTCTGTGTTTGAACCAGCCAGGTAAGAAGATTCACTTAAATCAGTCTGTATAGGCTACATAACAGACTTAAACAGTTTGTCTTAGTATGGTCAGCTTCTTTGACATTAATTAAGATGAATTTTTTCGTTAAAAATCCTCTCAACTGGTGGGCAACTGGAAGGTCATTAACTGTCTCTCTTAAAACACAGGTCCCACAGTGAAGAAAAAATTTATAGGAAATGGGTAAGTTAATAATGGATAAAAAAAATGGATGTAACACTATTGTGTAACATTATTGTTTAATGTAGCATTTGTATTATGTACAGTTAGGCCCTTGTTGCGCTTTGGAGTGTAGACAGTCATTGTATTTTATTCCACAGAATCGATGGGCTAGTAATAATAGCAGGTAGGACACCATTTCAAAATAATTATTCTTTTTTAAAAAGTATTACTTTAACTTAAATTCGATCTGACGATGTTGTTGTTTTACCAGTGTTTACCAAGGACAGATTGTCTTCTACACAGTAAATCAGAGAAAATTGGTATAATGCAATGATATAACTTAATATAATAAAGATGTAACATAATACACAGGACGCAACTGTAGAGGAACAACTTACCAGTGCACACTGCACCTGATTTTAATAAGTCCCCTGCCTCCCTTGTAGGTTTGATGGCCTGGTATACTTGAATGTCAACCCCAGCTTAGACGTGGCTGCTGTACAGAGCGAGGTGTTCAAAGATCTGAAGACCCCCTACATTCATGGTCTGTTAATGTTAATGGCTGACGAGGAAAGCATCTACACCAAACCTATTGGTATGAAATGACTCCATGTGTGCGTGACTATTTTCCAGCTCTCATATGGCTAACAGCATAATCTTCCCGCTTCTTCTAGAGTTTTTTCCCATCACCACAGTCAGTCCAGTTCCTGTATTGACAGCCTCCTCTGCTGTCACAAGCACCACCTTTAAACCCACCACATCAATACCCAACCACACCTTTTCTACCTCTGAACCCTCTTCTGCAATAGCCTCCACCAGTACCACTACCGTCGCTGCTAGCACCGCTGCTAGCACCGCTCCAACCAACTCCACTACTGCCTCTGGTAATATCTCAGGTTTAGTCTTGCATATATATAGTATTATGAATTGACATTATTGTGATAAAAATTGAATTGTGTTTAATTCTGTTGATTTTGTGATACCTCGATTGCATTATGGTGCCTCCAGAACCCCAAATGTAATCCTCAGCTCACGGTGTATGTATTGAAATTCAACTGTCCTCAATTGGCCCAGTTATTTTCAAACAAACGGTTGTGAATGAAGGCTATCCAGACTGATTTGACATAATGAAACAATGGCTAGCATTAAATAGGGCTTCTCACAATAATCTATGAGACAGTTAAACAGAATAGAAATATTTCGAATTAATACTTTCTTTCTCCTGTGCAGTGTTGTATTTTGAGGTTATGGTAAACGTCTCCATACAAGGGCACAGTGACCCAGAGCAGTCCCTGTTCACCTGGGTATGTCTGCAATAATAGCAAAACACCTTGACAACTCTCAAAATAATGTAAAAACAAACATCTTTGATCGAGGCAGATGGTATTGGCATCGATAAATTGATAAATCTCTTAACCAAACCCCTGTACACGTTCTAGCTTAATGCCAGTCTACCCAGCGATGAGATGATGGTGCTCACCTTCCAGCTCTTATCCAAGATTTACATGTTTGTATGCCACAAGACTACTCTCCGAAATTACAAAATACAGTTAGTTGTGGTAACAATGTCACAACCTCTGTGAGCAAGCAACTCATTGAGTTATTAATCTTGTTTTCAGACAATATGACAGTCAACAGCCAAGGAGCTCCGTGTCTGAAGGGGTAAATGATCTAGTCACGTGTAACAAATTAGTCCTTAACCATAGAAATCAAAATAATAGCACTAATAGTGTATTAACCCTAGTAGTAGATTTAAACCTGTCTGGAAAAATGCCCTTTTACACTATAATTAACTTTTCATTCAAAACATTTTTATTATTTTCCAGGTTTCATTACAAACAAATACTAGGTATGGATCAATCTCATTCACTTCTCTTCATAAACTAATGATACCGACAACATGATAATATTCATTCATTTGCCTTGTGTTTATCAATAAATATTTCACAAAACACAAAAGTCATTTTGAAAAAGATTGCTGTCACGATTTTGATACAAAACTCTTGTATTTTGTCTGCAGAGAGAGCTGTATGTTTCAGGTGCAGGTCACGAGGTCACTGTTGGACACAGAGGAAATAAAGCAGCGTATTCGATCTTTTCTGGAGTTACCGTATAGCAGTGGTTCTGTAACCATAACAACCCTGGACATCCTAATCAGCCGCATATGTAAGTAAACAGTTGTACCGTTTCAAAATTACTCGTCATATTCTGAACTTCTGCATGACATGGGTGAAGGTCAAATTTGTTGTTACTCATTACATGCTTTTATTCTATTCTAACCTGTTGTGCAAATATTATTACTAGACCTACATATATATACCACTCCTTTTGTTTGTCCCTCAATCTGATTCTCTACCTCTCTATTGCTGTCTGCCGTTTTTAGCAATATTGCAGTGCCCAGCACATGTCCAGCAGTCTAGAAAAGGCGTGTTTAATTGGCCAGTTACTCATGCACCAAGCAATGCCACCCTGGCTTGCCCAGGAAATCCTCAGCACCAAGCCACTCGACACTGGTGAGAGCTGAGATGCTAAAAAGGCAAATTACCGTTTGCTATTTTAAGGCTTACAAACGTTTAGCTGTAGCTCAACTGTAGCTAGTAGCTGGTGTAAGATGGGAGGTACTGTACTGTATGTCAGCATGTAAAGAACGACATTGACTACTAGCTATAATTAACAATAGCGGATCTAACAATATATAATAAAAACTTTTATTTGTTGAATCAGAATTAAGCATATTGACATTTGCACTGAGATAAACCTAGGCCTAAGTATTGGTTAATTGGTTATATATAAATGTGTTTATAGAACTCATTCATTACGACAGTACATATTGATTGTGTTTTCATTGTCAATAAGTGGAATTCATTAGTGGGCAAGATTTAAAAAATATTTGAACAGAGGTGTCCTGATTAAGTTAATTTGTTCATGCTACATTACTATAAAGATCCATTTTTAATGTGTGAGTAGTTACATAGGTAGTAGAAATACAGTATTGTGGCCAAAAGCACTCATGCAAGCCATCATGCAAGACATGATGGCTGCTGGAAGATATAGGATAGAGGTAGAATTGGATGTGACTTATGAATTAAACATTTAAAGTGATGGAAAATTGATTTGAAAAAGTATAAATATCCCCAATATATTGCAAAGGGGTGTATTCATTCAATTTATACAAATCTTAATTCACACAACTTTTACCCGGCTGATTATACTGTTGTTTTGAAGTTCATTGTTATATAAAGTTAAAATGCAAAAATTGCATTTACTAAAAAAAGACAACAGGCACCCGCCCGCACCTGAGTACAAGTCCAATCAGCCACATTACCTCAAAATAACTGAGTGGACAGGGACTTCAACAATTCATTTAGACAGGACAGGAAGAAGTTTACCCCTCATTCCGGGTCACTAATTTGCTAATTAGTGTCATTTGAATCTGTAATTTGAATCTGTAATTCATAAGGTAATTTAGACTGTTGCATCAAATATTTAATATCTGGGTATCTGTTCACAGTAAGCTGTGCCTGAACACCAACTGGATGGCCTCTGACCTGAAGGACTGCCCTCTAGTGGTGATAACGATTCCTGATCTGGACCATATAAATGTCACTGCTGGTTAGTTACACTGTTCAAATGTGTAATGTAGTACTTCTGCTTGACTTATTTGCTAAGCCACCATAAATTACATTTATTTGTATTCATTTATTTACTACTATCATGTATCATATGCTTACACCTGATCTTTAAAGGTACATTTCCACCCTAGCTCACTGTGTATCCTATGCTTGAAACAAAACTGTGCATATAACGGACCATTGCTGGAGGGGGTGAGGCATAGAGAACAGTGATAACCTAGGAGCTCTGTAGGGGGAGGAGTGGAGAGGAGTGAGTCAGTCCACACTCATTTGTAGGAGCGGCATACGCTCTTGGCAATGCTAGTTTCACCAATGTTACATTACACACGTTCTGTGTGTAATGTACAGTGCAGCATTACAAAACAACAAAGTCTAAATGCTATTCTACACAGATAGTTTAGTAAAATGAGACTTAAATAATGGTTGGCAAATTGCATTTTTAAACTGGTCCTCGATACAGTATTTCTTATTATCTTCACCAGAGAATGCACCGGAAGTGGTAGACATGATTGAAAGCTTGCTCAGTGACCATTCCATTCTGAGCTACCGGGAGCTACTCACTGTTCTCAACAAGCTAAAGGCCATCGTTGACCTCGGCGTGGTCACACCAACCTTGGGCGGAGCCGTTATTAACATTATTTCAGACATCCTGGAGTCTGACAGTGACCTGTTGCCATTTACTAACACGTAAGGATGGGGGGAAATAAAGCACTAGCCATCCATGTAAAAGAATCTTACTTGATCTCTCTACCCTTCTATAAGCCTGCCACCAACAAAATCTCTCTCTCTCTCTCTCTCTCTCTCTCTCTCTCTCTCTCTCTCTCTCTCTCTCTCTCTCTCTCTCTCTC
>JAOEHI010023646.1:0-26728 GCA_025447815.1 Percopsis transmontana
ATATATATATATATATATATATATATATATACATACACATACATATATACATACACATACATATATACATATACACACACACACATTCAAAATAATAACATCACAAATGTAATTTATGGATAATAAGATATTATCCAGTATAGTACTATACTGGAGTCGAACAATAGAAATGCTGTGTCCGTACAGTCAGGTGTGCATCCCAGCACGTCAAAGCGGAGCCCTGCCTGAATGTTGTACTCCAGAGGAAGGATCCGGACATACGTAGCCGACACAGGGGTACCAAGGAGCTGCGTGTCCGCAGTGTTCCGGTCTGTGGCGCCTGGGAAAAACTAGAAAACCGGCAGGAATTGAGTGCTGAGGAGTGACACAATGCTCGCCCCCCCCAATTCTTTCACTGTTATTTTTCTAACATATTTTTCATATTATTTATAGCAGTGGTTTTCAAAGTTTTCTTCTATTCTTCTTCCTTTATTATATTTATTTTTAATCTAATTTTATTCTTTATTTTTTTCTGTTTTTGGTGGTGGGGAGGGGGTCAAAACGTTAAACCACTGCTTTATAGTAATTCAATGTTGCTAGTTCTTCCATTAGCAAGTGTCCTCACCGCCCCATCAGCGGTGTAGTCCGTCCATTTGGCTCCATCCATGCTATGCTGGATCTTGAACTTTGTGACCCAGTGGTCGTTCTGAGGACAACCCTGGATCACGATGCCCGTAACCTTCCTGGTCTGGCCCAAGTTCACCTGGATCCAGCTCGAGGTTGCTGCAAAGTTTTTAGTTGAGTACTGTAAAGTAAGGCTGAAGAAAAGGTACTGGAAATGCGCATCTACGTTTCTGTACTATCAGGCTTGCTACGGTTGGCAGGCTGGTACATACCAGTGCCAGAGGGCATCCAGCAGGAGTTTCCATTCAGACGGGCTTTGCTGGGGGTGAAGGTACTCAGAGAGGAGGAGGCAGACAGCTGGTAGTCAGTGATGTTCCCATCCTCCACGCCAAGGCCATGCAAACACACTAGGAGCAACGCAATTGTAAAACACACAATCAGCTTGCAGCCTAGAGCAAGACAGTTAATAATGGAATAGGAATAATGGAACAAATCTTTAACTTACATTTTTATGGTTTAGCTAAAGTCATACTTCTGAACATTAACATTAATAAAAGTTTTTTAAACCATTTTTTACAATAATTTTAGCATTTGGCAGTAGATTATACAGGAACCCACCCTTCTGTTCACAGCTGTAGGTCACCTCCAGATACTTGGAAATAGTAGGACATGGGTCATTCTCCATGTGGGCGTACGCAAAGCATATAGCATGGTTGTCACACTTCTTCCTCACATAAGGAAGGACGCCATCCACAGTGCAGCTCCCTACAGAGTATGACAGTATTCAGGTTAGCATGTTGCAGAGAAGTAAGCGCCATGATTAGCCTTTACACACACACTGTATATACTGTACCTATCCATTTTTAATATGGGAGATGATAACATGCATTTTACACAATGACACAATAAAGTATCAGGAGAAACCCTACTATGGAAGCCAACAAGCAAAAACAACAAATGATTCTATGGAATGTACACATACTATATTATCACATCGTGACTTTCACTGAAATTTTAATGAAATGCATATGAAGGGGGCCATGAGTTTGTAAGATAACATACACAGACACTGTAATGTTTACATATTGTGTATTTCACAACATATTTGATTTTTACAAATCAATTTGTTTTTCCTTTTTCTTCTGTATTGCGATTTATATTTGCGTACCTCCTCCAGAGCCATCCAGGTGGGGACAGATGTCGGCATTTTTTCGTCCATAAAAAGCAGACTGGACGTTAATCACACTTTCGTGTGGACAGTGAAGGACAGCGCTGGAGTCCTGACACACCAATGCTGTCATGAAGCCTATACACATCAAACGCCTCATGAGGAACTTACTGGAGAAATCACTGATTCACATAAGCGTCTACCATAACATGGAGCATTTTGTGCTTTCAAATAATGGAACATGCAGGAAAAGGTAGGAGCTCCACTCAAAGTACATACCGTCATGAGGTGGTGGGGGTTCGGGTGTTTTACCTGACAGAAGAAATTTAATGTTGAAAATAAACAATAAATGTAATGTGTAAAAATAAAAACAAATTTGCTATGAAGCCTAAAAATAGCTCATTATGTACCTACAAAACTATTTTAAATCGCCATCTCACGAGTGTTCATGGTTTAAATAATATCTACGATTATATAAATTATCTATTGTATATCACGATAATACTGTATATATTTTATGGATGCCAGGTCCTTTTTTGTTCTGAAACATTGCTTGGGGCACCTTGTAAGTTACAATCTTGAACTTTCAAAAGCACTGTTCATTGTTTGGGTGACAGCTATGCTAGGTAAGTACAGTAAGCCCATGGGCCAATGGAGGCGCTTGTACTGAATTTAATTTCCTCTCTACCTATCCTCGCTGGCAGACCACCGCCGTTTGACATAAAGACTTCACTACCTGTCCACCGCTGGAGGTAACTTTCCCACAATGCATGTCTCACCCAAAGAACAGAAAATAAAAAAAACAGAATTGAAAAGGATTATTATTGTTTTAGCTGAATCATGAATAAATATCAATGAAGTGGACTATATGAAACGTACCTCTCCGTTTGCAGATGTATCCTCTGTTGAAGTCACAGTTGTCATCGTTCCAGTAGCCGGTGTTTATAAGTATAGAGAGACAATCCTCACCAAGGTAGTCATCTGGGTTTCCTGAGAAGTCGGAAAAATCCAAGAAAATTTTTAATTATTATTTTAGATCTACCAGAAGTTGGAGCATGTTGGTATAATTTACCATGATGCCACTGCACCATGTGTTCTTTTTTTGTATTACCGCCTTATTCCTGTTGTTTCTATAAAGCTTTTGCCCTTCACTCTGGACTGAGAGGTAAAATGCAAGTTGCAATGATTGAATACACCCGTCTTGCGTCAATACATGGTACCTGCATTCCAGCGGATGTATCTAAAGGGAGAGCCGTCGGTCCACTCCCAGCCGCCCTCTGTGACGGAGTCATGGCCTCCCATCCACAGAGAAATCCCTGTGGGACTCAGCTGGACCATGCCTGCAGCACAAATAGACACACAACACAAGCTCTGGCTCTACAATTTGCTTTACTTTGCACATCAAGCCTGTGAACTCTCACATTCTCTACACATTTTGATTGGAATTGGACCACGTTCAACCAAACGATTAAATTTCCAGACTGGTATGCTGATATGCAAATGGAAGCAAATCGTAGGAGGACCTACTGGATGTAATTATCTAAGTGTCATTACAGGATAAACAACGCGTTATAAACGGCGCACCTTGTATGAAAGCCTGTTCGGCTGGATCAGTGATGCTAAGCAGGTCTCCCCCTTGATTGACGCAGTCGGCACGAGCCTCTGCCCACGTCCTCATAGACAGGTAGTTGAAGAGGTAGCAGTAGTCATTGAACGGGTCAGATGCCCAAGAACCACATTTATCATTCCATCCTTTAAAAAAAAACACACAGGAAAAAAACCAATGGAAATGTGTGTAGAGCCGAACACATAACTGAATAGGCTGAGATAAGCAGTGGCACAGCTCAAATGTGCTGTGCTTTCGATGGCAGTATTATTAACTTACCTGGTCCTGATGTTGGAGGCGGGGGGGGGGGTCCTTGCCCTTTCGCTATAGAGGAACAGGAAGAAGCGAATACAAAAAGATAATCAAAATATCCATAATTAAAAGATAAAATAAACTAAAAATACAAAAATATAATCTGTGAGCAACTGACCTTTTTTACAAATAAATTCCTTTGTGGCGGTGCAGAAATCATCGTTCAGTTTCCCAGGTTCCACGTGATTCATGCCTCTCAGGTGAGCACAGTCTTCATTGTTTTCCCAGTTGTCCGGCTGGCCTGGAGCCCACGGGAGAAAATTCTGAAACAAAACAAGAACTAGAATTACCGCCCTGCGTGTAATTGCCTCCACGACCCAGTTGTATGCCTCCACGACCCAGTTCAGTTTCAGTCTACATACATTTTTGTTTAAATTCATAATATTGGTAATGTCGAGTCTAAAGGAATTGAATAAATGGTATTAAGTGTAATTTTGGTAAAATGTGAGGTATCACTATACTGACATGTATGATTCCACTGAATACTTTTCAGTGAGAAACATGCTGTCACAACAAAAGGTTTAATATTCCTTTCCCAAAATATTAGTGAATCAGTTCATCCTTAAGTCCAAGTGAACGTTTGCGCCAATAAAAAGAGATTTTTAACATGGACTAGAAAATCTTCAATGATGCTAATTGACAAAAACTGAACCATCTATGCATATTTGTTTGACACTGTCAAGTTCTGACTTTGTTTTACATTTGTTAGTCAATACATATTTAGAGATTTTAAATGTTTATAAGGTTGCAGTGTTACGGTGACTTTACAGTGATCAATGGGACTTACAGCCGGGGTTCCATCCGAGTAGACAAACGTGCCCTCCACATTGATGTCATTCAGACCCACCCAAGCTTCACCAGGCATGTGAGCTGCAAAAGATCAAGAACAATGTCGTGAAACAGCCTCAGCCTTTACAGGCAACTTGGGACCACACAAAGAGCTGTACATCAACTCTTTAGGGGGTAATTGCCCAGATTTTTAAAAAAGAAAAAAGAAAAGTTGCATGCATTTTATTAATACTGTATAACCAAAGCTAAACAGAAACATTCGATAAAATAGTAATGCAAGCCGCTAATTACATAATGATTACTGATCAATATACAGGAAATATTATGAGAGGAACTTATGAAAGGACTAGGGAACATGTCGTAACTAGCTAAGTTAACTAGAAAATCACTAAACAATACTTGATAAGAATTAAATTCCCTGTACCGCCCTCGAAATAGCGCCCTGCAACACCTTGGGGGGGGAGCCTCTGCTTCGGTGCTTCGGGGGCGCTCACCTGTGAGGAAGCTCAGGTCCTCCTGGGAGTGGAAGCTGGCCAGGTGGCCCTGCTGCCTGACGCAATACGTCTCGGCATCCTGCCATGTCTGTGAGGTCTCCGTCTCAAAGTGATAGCAGAAGTCCCCATACAGCAGGTAGCCCAGGTCACAGTGGGAGTCTGGAGCCAAAAAACATCCATGTTGTCATTCCTTCCATCTGCCATGTCTCTATATTAAGCCTATACACTTGGGAGGTGCTTTGAACCAGTGGTTTTCAAACTTTATG
The DNA here is from genome assembly GCA_025447815.1 of Percopsis transmontana. NCBI lineage: Eukaryota > Metazoa > Chordata > Actinopteri > Percopsiformes > Percopsidae > Percopsis > Percopsis transmontana. The sequence continues at coordinate 5,239 of JAOEHI010023646.1, forward strand.
TGCCCCCCCAAAAAAAAAATATAAAAAAGCTATACTAATAAAATCTAATGAATTTTTTTTTATAAAAAATAACCCAATTCCAAACCATGTCGTGACCTCTTGGGGGTTTTCTTGCCATACGTTGAAGACCACTGATTTAAACTATTCTTATCATGGTTTAATTGCATGTTGTGTGAATCAGACAGTGTTGGGGGATTTCACTGACCTGGGGCTGCGGTGGGCTTCACATTGTGACCCCCTGTCATCTCACATATGTAACCTAAGCTCTTGAAACAGTTGGTTGTTTGCCATTTGCCTTCATAATTTCCTGAAACAAAGACAAAAGCGTTAATGGTCCCAACACATTCACATTGGAACTCGTGTTATAAATGTGCTTACTGCACCTGTGAATATCTGCCCGCAGTCCCACAGTTTGGGAGTGTCATGGGGCCAACCAGAGCCCCAGTTCGACACTGTGACTGGGCTCTTGTCCACCCATGAGAAGGTCCCATCTTTGTCCTTATCTGATCACACCGCAAAGCAGAAGGAAAAGACGGGGCAATTGACAATGAATTTCATTTATTGTAATTAGACAAACGAGTAAGTAAACGGAACAAAAATACAAACAAAAAAGCCTATACAACTTCACGCAGAGCTTCAGAGTACCTGATAGACCGATCCAGATGTCAGGAATGTCAACTTGATGGAAGTCTGGAAGCATCCCGTTTATGAACCACTGTTCATCCTGACTGCACACACAAATAGCACAAAGATGATATTTGATGACAGCAGAATTCAAAGTCTCTCAATGACCCGCGACATAGCATGTATGTGTGTATGTATGTATGTATGTACATACATACATACACTTCATTACAATACCCGTTTATGATGAGCAAGTTGGCGGCCAAGCCTGAACACGTGGTCTGCGCCTGATACCAGGTGGTTACAAGGTTGACATTACTGACCAACCAGTAACAGCTCCCACCAAAGCTGACCCAGCCAGCAGGGCAGATGGCTAGAAAAGAGGGAAGGACAATTTGCTTAATTAAAACAGTATAAACTACATATATACTTTGACTGCCAAATCACTTTCTTTTTAGTTTTTCTATGAATATATTATTATTATTATTACTATAAAAAGGTGGGTTAGAAATGTGTTCTTTGTTTGAATACTACTGAATTAAGTTACTGTTGAGGCCTCGTTTGCACATGAATGGACGTTCATGCCGACAGGCGTGGGCCCTCCATTTCCCATACTCCTCTCCCGGCTCTTTGATCAACGCAGAACACGTCCCTGCCACCGTGTCGCTGTCGGTAAAAGCATGCTATGTTATGTTTAGAGTACAAATCCTGGCTTACATGTGTTGTAGGTCTACAGATATGACTCTCTTACATTGGAGAGGGCTGTCCTTCTGCCCAGTTTGTAAATGACGGGGAAGTACTGTCGGACCAGGCAAACTGAGTGTTGCCAGATTGAACTTGACATGATATCTTGTTGCATTGCTGTGGGGGAGAAAAAAAACAACTGTTGGTGACATTATAAAAGTGAGCATAACGGTGCCCCTGGCCCTTTCTGCGAATGTAATAAGAGCAATAGCAAGATTTAATGTACAACCAGCACTCCATCAGATGTAACCACGACACAAGGCAGCCTTCCCTGCCTGATTCTAACCAATCAAAATAGAAGTCTGCAACTCTGTATGTGATTGTAATTGGGAGGTAGACCGGTAACAAGTGTTGGCTGTGTTCATTCACGCAGTCGCGTTCAATTCTCCAAAGTCGCCTATCGCACATTTAAAATCTATGATCACCAAATTCAAAAGTTCACCGGTGCAGGACAAAATATAAAGAGTACAATCCTAGTGATACTTGTCGCTAGCTGGTATATGCTAATGATTCATTGCATCCAAAAATCAATCAGATAATTAACTTGATTGACACTCCTGACTCACAAGTGTGGAAAAGCCAATCCAGAGGTCGAAATGGGAGGAGTCCAGTCTACTTATGACATATTGCTCTTCTTCAGGTGTGGTCAAAGAGACGAGATCCCCTCCCTCTCTCACACAGTCGGACCTAGCGGCCAGCCAGCTCTTACTGGTGTCGCCCTTTAGCTTGTAGCAGTTTGAGGCATGCTCTCTCCACCCATTGGCTATGTCACACTGGACAGGAGGATTGGCTGAGGAGAAATATTAAGGCTTAAAACATTCTAGCATTTGCGCTAGAAATAAAGTAAAGTTAAGAATGGGTCATATTGAATATTGCTCCATAAATGGACGATGAAAGGCGTAAAAAGATTTGGGGTTGGACCTACGGTTGACGTGCTTGCATATATATTTTCTCTTCACATTGCAGTTCTCGTCATTCCACCTTCCAGAGTCTGCTCCCAGCACCTGACCACAGTCCTCCCCTGGTTCATCCCCCCAGTCATCAGGCTGGCCTGTTCTCCAGAAGCTACAGTAGAGGAGTTAAATCGTACAATATCCTTGTTCCATTTTAATTAGAACACAGTGAATGCACACAGCTGTAGCCACATTAAAAGTCATCCATCACTATAGTCAATGGTCAAGTAAATATCTCTAATATGGTAACAAGGTTTACATACGATAAGTATTCGATAAAGACGCTCCCATCTGACCATTCATAGATACCCTCCACAGTTCGGTCATTCAGGCCTATCCAGTAGATATCTATACCGAGCTGTGTTCTCACCCATTGCTAGAAATAATAAATAGAAAAAGATATATCATGGAATTGCCCGTTCTGTGTTGAAAATATTTGTCTGTTGTCTCACCCTCTCATGAATGTCTTGAATGCTCATAAGATTAGCATTATCATGCTGCGCCAAGCAGAATTCTAGGGCTTCCAGCCAAGTCTTTGCATCAGTCGAGAAGTAGTAACACTTCTCTTCATAGGGCCTCCAGCCTGGCTGACACTGGCTATAGGCTGGCAGGTTAAACAACATCAGGATATGAAATGCATACGAAAATATTAGATTTAGAAGAGCTGCACAACGGTGTGAATAAAGTTAGATCTCTGAAATTCCATTTCACTTGAAAGTGCGTGGTCAGATAAAGAAAATGTAATTTCAATAATGAAAAACAGGGTACTTTGCATTTGCCTTAATACTATCGCAAAGGAAATTTCTCAGATTATAATAAAAATGTATAAATGTTGATGTAATATCTTGAAAGTTTAATTGATACTGCATTCCATCCAAAAATCCTGTGATACCAGTTCATACCAGTAGTATTTAATGCCTTAAACAGGAAGATCAGATGTTTTGCCCTCACCCAACAAAACTTGCCCTCACCCAACAAAAAAAAAAAAGAGAACCAAAGAGAGAGAGAGAAAAAAAAGAGAGCCAAACATGCTATCAGTACCCAATTCCCACGCGCGTTGACAAAACTTTGAGACAGAAAGCGTAACATCAATCAAGTGATCAACGGTGCCAACCTGTTCCCCAAATGTACTAATTTGAATGCGTTTGCTGTTAGGCATCATTTGACTTGCATTAATATGACTAGATTTGCTGTGCATTAAGTTATACTTCTTTCTAAATGGCTGTAATCTGTTTGCTAATAATTTCCAAAATGTCTTAGTTGTATAGCTTGTGTGAATTAAATACCATGGACTACCACTAGAGGCAATCCTGGTCTTAAGTTAATCAGTACATGCTTTTAAAAAGGGAATTGACAATTAAAATATAAAATTTAAATATAACTACCCTGCTATAATCTCCTCAATCAGCAAAGCACCTTTGATTGACAGTAATTAACAAATAAAAATGTTTTACTTATAGCTGCTAATCATACAGCACACACATGAATGTAAAAAAAAGAAATTTTGCATTTTAAACGCATATAAATATTTTTAAAAAGCGAAATGTGCAAGATATACTAAATGTATACAATACAATATATAAAATATAAAAACCATTAGAGCCAAATTATTGTTCAAACACTTCCATTGCATTAAAATATTAAAAAAAAAAAAAAATCATTTCATCATTTAAAAAATAGAAATGTTAGACTCACCTAGAGAAACAAGAGCAGAGAAAGTCAGAAGTCGCAGTGCCATTGTTTGTGCTGTGACATTAACTAGATCACTTTAGGGAGATTTTGCATTCAGCTTTCTTTACATCCTAATAGGTGTTAGTCCATTAGTGACATCCCCTTAGGCTGGCCCTCTGCATGAAGTGTACAATCTGCTAGCTAACAGAGTTCTGAGCATCTTCTCTTTGGATAGCTTCTTTTCAGCACCGGTCCAGGGTCCAAAGACTGAGAGCAGTAAAACATGAATGACAAACACTTGGTCACTTGACCAATTTGCGAAATTACAACCAACTTTTCGAGGAAAGAAAATACATTTTTTCCCCCAGTCAGTCTCTTATTCCTAAACTTTTTTATTTTTTTCCCCTCAAAATTTAGTCTTACAATTAAATTATCAGTAATAACGATAGTAAAGCCCAGGTGATGTAAAGCACAAAAACACACACAAAAAATAAATAAAGATTTGTGTATGCATCTTATAGTATGTATTATAGTGTGGAGTATTAACAATCCCTTATCCATCCACATACAAATAGTACCTCATAAGTACATAATATTGAAATGCAAAATTGATATGTAATGCAGAATGCACATCTAATTTGACAAAACGAAATATCAAAGTCCAGAGTTACGGTTACAACCACACACCAACTGTCTATAAAGATTATACAACCAAAGCTGCCTTGAATTGTTACTTTTTAACTTGAAGGTAAAATTTGCAAAACATTATAAAAAACAATTAAATATGTGATAAACTCTGCTAATGAACTTGAAACATAGTTTATTTGAACAGTTTATACCAATACTACATAAAAAAAATAATAATAATCAATAGGGCAAAATGTATGCAGTCAAAAGCATAAATGAGAACACAATTTACAGAAATTAAACAGAACCCTCCAGATCAAACATGTTTGCTTTAGTTTATAATAACTATTCATTCAAGATGGTATTTACATTGTGTTTTAGAAACATGGTTGTGTATATATACACATACACAACCATGTTTCTAAAACACAATGTAAATACCATCTTTGCAGATTGTTTCAAAACAGTCATTCAGACAGAATCTATTTAGAAAAAAAAATAAAAATAAAAAAAACACAAATTTGCCAACATTTCTTTGCAATTACTTGGGATATAAACAGGGAAAAGAGTTAGAGCCACATTTAAACTTAGAGCCTAGAAAATGCAGATAACATGTAAAAAATTACAATAAATTCTTCATTCAGCACAAAAATATACTCATACTTCACATCTAGTCTAGGAAAATAGTGCACAGCAATGAATTACATAGTGTAGATACATAGATACCCCTATTTCAAAATACAAAACTCCATATATTAAAATATATCTGAACAATTTGGCAGCGAAATCTCAGTCTAATCTCTTAAACATCTAAACAAGCTTTTGATTGGAATTTGTGACAGTCCAGCTATCGTCAAACGCAAATTGTCTATTGGGAGAAACAAAGAAAATCCCTGCCATCTTGGATAGATCTCGGTTGATCACATTATAATATTGTCTACCATGGAAATATGCACCACATGGCCTGGGGTGCTACAGTACTGATGTTCTGAGGTCAGCATTAGCTTAATTTAGACTTTAGTTATTAGTTAGACAGTATGCATTCCAAGATTCTCAATTAGCATGGTTTTTGATTGGCACCTGCAACACAAACATCGGCCAGGACCCAGTCAATTAGCTTGACTGTTGATGACTTAATCTGATGCCGCATTTGGCAGTTTTGGAAGTTGACCTCGGAACTGTTGCCATGGCCACAAGTCCTTAAACTCAAACCCGCAAAAGCACAGCCTTAAAGTTAGCTGGATTATACTACGCCTTTATACGTTTACTCCATACAGGAAGACATTCCCAGCCATAGCCGCTCCATTTATGAACAAAATGATATATGAAATATATATGTAGTTATAAGGCTTATTAAAAAAGGCAAGAATAATAATATGTAGGCCTATGTGTATCTCAATTCATTTTTAAGTATTTAATTTACCTGCTATTTTGTGCCAAGAATGTTTTCTCGTACTGGCTTGATTGTTAAGATATTTTTATAGGAGATGGGGGATATTAAGCAATCCTGTATTCTCTCGTCAGCCATGATTGGTGATCATGGTTTCTACTATCGACGCACTAATCAGATAAAACTCAGTCCAGCATTCTCTAATGTAGTCAATCCTGCACTGAAAACTGAATTAGCCAAATGTGAAGTCACAAGATGAACAAAGCCGTCAGATGTCATCTTATTTTGTATTACTTGAGCATTTAAGGAGAATGGGGCCCAAGTCTTTTACATATTAGCTAATTTTGTACATAAAATAAATGACTGGCTGGCCCAATCACCCAGGAATGATTATATAAGAGTAGAAGGGGCTGGAAAAGTGGAAATTAAATGTAATGCTGGTTTTGACCACAAGGGGAATTCTGGACCCAATCGAAGAGTGTACCTTTAACTGAAATTATATGGACCATGGCAAAAATAAATGTCAAATTTTCTCCACACTGCAAAATGTATTATTTTTAATGTAATGAGCCTGCCTTGGATAATAAAAACAACCAAAGCGCAAAGTGCAATCTCCAGACAGGCTCAAACCTCTCAGATACATTGACATCCAGGCTTATACTGTATTATAGGGCTGAATTACAAGTAATCTCCGATTGTGCAAGGGATCCAGTATTGCTTACGAGGCTTGGCAAATATTTCCAGTTAAATTAGAACAACGTGAGAATATAAAAGTTGCGAAGAAAATAAGGTACAAATTAATACATCACCGAAAACTAAATAGCACAAGCTAAAATAAAAAAATTAAAAAAAAGAATAAATGTGCCACTTTCCCAGAAGGCTTTGAAGAGACTTCAGATGTGTCGTCTATTGTGCACGTTATAGAATAAGTAATAATGGAGCATATTTCACAGTCAGTGCGTGCATATTCAACTTCAGTCTTTACGAGGTGATTGACAACGTGTGAGGGTGTCGGCATTCAGTCTGTAGTGACATTTTAACAAATTGTGTATCTGTGACAACTAATATAAACACTGCTTAGGAAACAGCACGCTTTTTTATTTAATTTGAAAGGAGCATATGAATTTGCTTTGTGTGCGTGTCCACTGTCGGTGACTCGGCAGTCACCTGGTGGTGGTGCTGGTCACATGCAGTTGGCCACGTTGCTGGAGCCCTGGCCCACGTCTCTGATCTGGCTGATGTGGGAGGAGCAGACGGCCACTCCCGCGCCCGCTCGGCAATGCGACACTGATCCCACCAGCTCCCACCTTGCGGGGCAGAGACGCAAAATGAGCAAACCCTGCCAGCAGTCGGTATGACTCAGTACCAGCCTTGTTAGCCTTCGTACACGCCCCCAAACGGCTAAATCAAACTCCTTTCTTCCTCCTCACCTGTTCATGCGAGGCTCAAACGCTTCAACGGTGTTCAGGTAAATGTTCCCATTGTGGCCGCCAACCGCAAACACTCTCCCCATCACGGTAGCGACCCCGACGCCCCCGCGCGGAGTGGTCAGCTCGGACACATACTCCCAACGGTTCATCCGGGGGTCGAATCGCTCCACAGAGCTCAGGGGTGAGTTGTCGTCAAAACCACCTACGGCGAGGGACGGGAAAGGCAATAAACACTAAAAACACAGATCGCTGCTATCAAGTTGTTCCACCCGTTTGAGCATCTTCAATACAGACAAAAGTGCTAGATGTTTTGTGAAAACATTCCAGAAAAGTGGCTAGTCAAAAAATGTCAAGGGGACAACCTTTGCCTGTTGGACCGTCATTAAACTGTGTGCAAACAGAACATACTAAATCATGAGATACATGAACAGCTGTACTTATACCAGCTATGATAAAAGCTGGGCTAGCAGTAGTTTTAGAAACCAAATAATGCAAAATAAACATCTATTTCTTCTACATGTACTGGACTAGCATTAAGCTCATGAGCAGTTAGAGGTGATGGTGTTCAGTGAGGCCAAGCCTTGAATGACTCTTCAGAAAATTAAATTTAAAAAATAAAATCGAGAAGCACAATAAAACAAGCCTACTCCTACAGTCTGTAATCAGTAACCAGGTGGCTTTTACAAAACATGAACTTTTCTCCTTCCTGGTTCTGCTTATTCACTGCAAGACCAAAAAAAAAAAAAGTAGGTGGGTTTGGAAATGTAAGGCATGCGATTCCGCTGTCAGGAGGAATATGTGGTTATGCTAACCGCTACATACAAATAACCTGAACAACGTCTTGCTCACCGACTACGTAGAGGCAGCCGTTGAGCTTGCTGACCCCGTTGCCGGCCCGCCGCTGGCCCATCTCCTTCACCTCGGTCCACTTGTTGAGGTGGGGGTCGAAGCGCTCCACGCTAGACAGCGACGCCACGCCGTCGTTGCCCCCCACCGCGTACACATAACTCTTGTCGAGGACAACACAAGGAACCGACTTTCAGACATCACTCAGATCAACAACTTCCCTCTGACTACTCAATTGACCACCACTGTTACACAATGAGAGTTTTCCTAAGGTGAGATATTTGTATGTGAATGTAACTATGCCAAGTCATGCTTGTAGTCCTTTTTTATCTTTTGTTCTTAACACAGCTTTTCTTGTGTATGTAGGACCTCTTTGAACACTTCTTGTTCTTTCTCTATATTGCCGAAATATACACAGGCTTGCTGATACGACTGTGTCCAAGTAGGGTTTTGTGAACTGGGTTTTTGGTGAACCACACATTATCACTCCTAGTGGATTCACTGTATCGCCAGACCACAGTGAAGGCCCCTAGAGATAGAGATAAGAGATAGATGGAGATAAATAGAGATAGATGGAGAGAAAGCAGACATCTGTGGCCGTTCTGCTCCCTCTTACCCCCAACGCCACGGAGCCCACCCCCCCTCTGGGGGTGTTCATGGGAGCCACGGCGCTCCACCGGTCACTTTCAATATCGTAGCGCTCCACGTCATTGAAGCACGAGTTGTCGTCCAGACCTCCGATTGCATAGATTGGACCTCCGAGCGCCGCCAGGGCTATCCCCCTCCTGGGTACAAAGCCAAACATAACCTCTTAAGAATAAAGCCACCTCCCCCAGAATACAGGATTTGTCCATTGACTTTAATGACTTTTACTCTCTGTGGCTCTGTAGCTTTATGAAAAATATCAAACGTAGACAAATTGTTTTCCCCTTTTATGGCGATTTGCTGTCTGCACACCTTACGTACGGTAGAATTAAGGGACTTCTGTACCTCTTGGTGTTCATGGAGGCTTTCATCATCCACTTGTTGGTGAGAGGGTCAAACATCTCCATGTTGCCTAGATGCTCACTGCCATCGTGGCCACCAACAGCATAAACCTTCCCTGAAAATTAACAGCAAATATCCATTTACAAAAGCTACTAGGTCTAGGATCAGAAGCTAAGGTCTAAGGACCAGTTAGGCTTGATGACACTATAATAATTCTATAAAAGAGAACAAAGTCTTGCCTATATTTGACACTATGCTATAAATACTGTACATTAACTCCCAATTTCATGTGTCATTGTGGCTGGGGTCAGGAAACAGAGCTGTTGAGGAGGGCGGAGTCTGGGTCTGGTTTTTGTTTTGTGTCAGATCTTTTGCATGGTCAGTGTGAGTTTTACTTAGTATACCCTTAGTCCAAAATTTAAATCCACAAATCCACATTTTAAAAGATCAGAATCAGAAACCAATTCTTTCCTTCATAACCCTATCCTGGTTGAGTTAAATAAAATGGTACTACGTATACAATAATCTGTTCTCATATAGTTATAGTCTCAAGGGAGATTCCATTACAGATAAACAGCCTGAAAGTGTCTTTGAAAAATATGTATACCCATTGATGAGCTGTCCATGACTCATAAGAAAACTGTCCCTTAAAAACCACAGATCACTACGCTTCCCTTTTCCCATCATAAATCTGGTACTCCCACAGTCCCTATCTGGTTCTCTGAATAGAGCCCGTACCTTGATCAAGTGCCATTACAGTTCTCACGCCTACTTGGGGCTGACACTTCATCTTTCAAGTGTCAAAGCTGTGTTGCTTTACCTCCTACTGATATCACTCCAACGTGACGCCGTCTGCTGTTCATCTCCGGCCCGAAGAACCAGCTGTTCTTAGTGATAGAGTAGCACTCGATGCTGCGGAACGGGTCACCAGAACCACCCCGGCCGCCCACGCAGAACAGAACCCCTGCGGCAGAGGAAAAGAGGGGACAAAAAAAGAAGAAAAACTGGTACTTTACCTCGACTTCAGATGGAAGTAATGAGAAAATGAACGTGAAATAATAGCCTGCATTTACATCTGAATCAGTACTTGCTTACTTTTATACATTTAACCAAAGAACTAGAACATAATAACATGGGGTGCATGTTAAGAACAGAATCCCAGAGAGAACATCCATTTGATTGATTGCATTCAAAATGTTAAAAGTTACAACTCTGCTATCTGCTACAATTGTTATATAATATAATAATCCAAATGGCATATAGAAGTCCTACCTGCAGTGTGCTTCCTGGGCGTGGTGCGGATGGAGTACTCAAAGTCCGGTACCACCTTGTTGCTGAGGTGAAGGTGGTAGTTTCTAGCCTCGTCCAACAGGTCGCGGCATTTCAGATTGCCTTTGATCATCTCCTCCCTGGCAAGCGTTCCCGTCAGAAAGTCCACTGGGAGCAGAGGGAGTCGCACCTGACAAATATGTACGTATATCGTTTTAAGTTAAATTATGTTTTTCGATGTTGGTTCGAGCCCCAGAGTTGCCTACCTTTAAGCATCCTTGAGCAAGATGCCTAACCCCTATCTGCTCCATGTAATATCAGCATGTAATTGTAAGTCGCTTTGGATAAAAGCGTCTGCTAAATGACCTAATTCTAATTCTTCTATAGCACACACACACACACACACACACACTTTAGTAGGTCTTTGTCAACATTTTAGCTAGCATTAGCATTTAACTAGCATGATGTTAAATGCCATCAATGTTGAGCCTAGCAAAGCCCCAGGCGGATACAGACACACCAGCTGGTGTGAAGTATCCAGCCAACTCAAGGGGAGTGAAAAAGGTGTGAAGGATAAAGGGCCATTCAGATTAAATGCGCAAACGAGGGCACAGAACCCCGAATCCATTCATGTGTATTGTGCCGCCGCGGAACGCGATGCGGACGGATGCGGAGGTGTAGCAAGGCACCAACAGCGTGGAAATATTCAACCACCATGAACAGACAAAATCTTCGTCTTTTGAAATATGGTGAAACTAATTTGTGTCACTATGAATAAGGGCATAGAACCTGCAAATACTTTTTTGGAACGTAAAGATAAAAGGTCAAACTAAATAATAAATATAAAATAAAACTTAAAAAGACCCTGGCCCAAAAAATAAATAACTTGACACAAGGGTTGCGAGCTAAACACACACACACCTTTTTGGGGGTCAAAAAGTTTGAGGAGCAGCGCTCTGACCTGGGACATGATTTGGTAGAGCCAGGCCTCGTGGTGCTGGGGGTTGGCCTTCAGCCACTTGACGGCAGCGTTGTACACCTGAGTCTCCGTGTGGATGTTGAGGTCGCTGGAGGACAGCAGCGTGTGCAGGTGGTGGGGGGACACGCACGGGAAGTCCTCGCACTCCACCACCTCGCAGAAGTGCTCGCAGGCGTAGCGGTCGGCCATGTCCATCAAGTCCACGCGGTTGTGGCTCTCGGCGAAGGTGCGCACCGCCAGGCAGTTGGTGGGGTGGAAGTGGGCCTTCATGTACTCGCAGCAGGCCCGCGCTACTAGCTCCACCTGGAATGAACAACAACAACAATTTTACAGTGGCAGTTATTTCAAACTACAGGTCAACTTGTAGCATGAACCGTGTGCGTGCCCCCTCACCTGAAGGATACACGCAGCATAGAGTAGTGGCTGGACATTGTCTACAGTTAATGTGAGCCTGGAGGAGTAGGCAAAATGCACCAAATCCTGGATAGCATCGCCATCAAAGTCCTTAATCTCTATCAGCTCCTGTTTGGCCTCTGACATCTCTGACAAGAACATGGCTCTATGGGGAGAAGCATCCTTTCAGACACAAATAGGGCATTTTTCAAAGAAATAAGCTTTAAAGCTTTAAAGTATTCTAGACTATCTCTTTTCTTCTCAAGCCCAGTGATAAGACATTCTGGTGGAAGCAACACAAGTCATCACAAACCCTGGGACTACTAAGAGAAAGAGAAAAAGACACATGCAAATGGAACAGACCTGAAATAAGGTATGACACAAGCTAGCACAAGCTTGTGACATGGTATAAGCTTGCTGCCCACCTACAGAGAAAAACAAAAAAAAAGGAACAGCATACACTGGATTAAGACTTTCTATATTTATTTTTAGTCGTAGAAACGAATGCAACAAGCAGTTATCATGGTTCAAGGTCACATGACCGAGTACAAGGGTATTTGAATCTCTTTCGCTGTGTCTAGATGTAATAGGGCCTACCTTCAGCGTGACGTCACAGAGCTCTCCTACTTCATAGAAATGCCTGAGCGAGTTGTGGAAGTCCTTCCAGGCTTCGTGGGCCTCAAAGACAAAGGACCCATCGGGCTCACAGTCGCCCTTTGAGGACCTGTTAGCAGAGCGCTTCTCCTTGGGCTTGAGCTGCTTGGCATGATCTGGCACCACATCGCCTGGTGCCATTGTGGTCTACAGAAAACAACACCTGGACAGGGGATAGCACAAGAAAATGAGGAACCGTGCGAAAAGCTCCCACGTACTAGACGCAATGTAGGTTGCAATTTAGACAGTGACTAAATGGTGCGTCACTGAATGGACACCCAAGAATCTCTCAGGCTGAATGGGGTGAGAAACACAATACAAAAAAGGCAAAAACAGGACAGTACTCTACACAGACATTACCAGGGGAAAGAGAAGAACTGAGCAGAGGGTTTATAGCCTACCAGCTGAGAAAGTTTGGTAGGTATTGCCTCCTCCCCACCTTTGTATCGCTTCCTTTTTGCAAACTTTCCCGAGCTACCGTAGCTCACAATTGAAAATACAGAAAAAAGCCTTATCCACAAACTGTAGTCTACGTTAAGTCTGATCGATCTCCAAGCTCTAGAGACGTACTGTATTGAGCATCTCACAGCAGACAGCACAAGCCCACAGCTCCACCCAAACCTTACAGACGATGCGCTCAGCACTCTGTCGCTTTTAAACTGCGCTCCGAAGCCTGAATAGAGTCACTGTGTTGCTTCCTCATCACTAGTCTAGTCAGCCACATGGCAAAAAGACATTTATGGTCCCCACATGCCCTTAGTGGTCAAAAGCTCTCTCTTTACATTGTTTCTTTTTCTCTGCTCTGAAAACAAGTAATTTTAAAACCTGTATTGAAAAGTAGAATGGCTAAAAATAATAATAGGATGTGTCAGCAATATATATATAGTACAGCAGTACACACTAGATGTCTAAACGACATTAAAGTGAAATTACATTTCGTTGTTCTATGTACAGTAGCTAGTTTCACTGTGTGCCAAACACATTCCAGGGAATGGGTTTCATCATCATTATCATCATCATCTAATGCAAACGGAATATGCCACAACATTGGGTAGAAAGCGGAGGAGCAAGCATTCATAGCAACCTACTTTTGTCACATCAAATTAATACATCCTTTTGTAACACACAACCCTTGGTTTCCACTTAGACAGTCAAGCTAGCACGTTTATATTTACCGCATTATTGAAAGGTGAAAGTTAATGCAGTAATGCTGCTGATGATCACTATTGAGATACCAATAGCATCCTGACAAACCAAATTACACTGTTTTGCAGGGGCAGGGGTTATTATATGGGGGTTAAGTTCCGATATATTGTTAATGTGGTTACATAGATGCAACATGTCAATCTTACGGTATTGCTTAATTTTAAGTTATTTATGACTTTTGTAACCCTTTAGTTCTTGATCCAGAAGAGGGGAGGTACAGTAGCATAGATGTACAATGTACAGTAGTAGATGTACAATGGGATATGTGGGCGATTCATTAATCAGGTGTACTGGATTATTGTCCAGTTAAGACGAATTAATAACAATTGTCACAAGATATCGGCAGAAAATGGAAATATTAAATATGAAACAACATAAACATTTGACACACTGACACACAACATTTAACGTAGAAAACATGCACCAGATGCGTCCCACTTCTCAGAATGTAGATTTTTACAAACCTATTCACCAATATGACCAGATACTCCAACACTGCCAACAAATCATAAGCTAACTGTTGGCTAAGTGCCAAACCTGTGCTTATTGCTAACACAGCCATCTGGCATTAACATTAGCTAGTAATGTTAGCTGCTTTGCCGAACAGGAATCTGCGTTGTATCTTAATATAACAAACATACTATAGGTGCACTGGCACTAATTACAACACAATCTGAATGACTGTACCACATTATAAAGGGTGACAATCTAATTACCTCATCTCGCAGAAAAAAAATAAGATGTCACGGACTTCCATTCACGACAAGTCGTTTATCCAGCGACGAGAATCTCATGTAGCAGCACGTTTGTTATTTGCATTCTGGGTACCGTAGTTTATATTGTATAAAAAAAACTTGCATACTACTGTAAAAACTTCGAAGGTCTAAAGTTCCAACTAAATGTGGATCCTTCTAAAATGATTGACAAACAATAACTAATATCACAAGGTAAGTTAAATGCTTAAAGTGACTCCACACAGAACGGACTGCCGTGAGCATGCAGAGAATAAAGAAATATCATATGTTAGACATCATTAGGCTACCTATAGAAATGTATTGACTTGTCTTACCTTTATTTATTTAAGTAAAATATACTCCAAATAAGCATAGCTCAAATGCATAAATAAATAAAACAAACATCTCAGTTTAAAATGTTATTTTTAGCTCCTTTAAATCATCTTATTACACGCCTAAACGCTTACATTGCAACTAATCGGTGGGGTCCCAACCCTCATCGGGGCACCACTGGCAAGGCAAAGAGGAAAACTCCCACCAATGCTAAATAAAGTAGCCTACATGAGTGAGACATATTTAAAACAATATTTAAATGATCACCAAGGTAACCACACACCAAGAAACGAAAAATGATATAATTAAAGTAATTGGTTGACTTCATGTTTCTCAATGTGATATGCTCCTTTCCTCCTTTCCAGTGTGGTTCATAACCTGTGACCTCATTTTTAATGACTTAAAATAATAAAAAACTAAAGATAACAAAATTAGATTTACAATAACACATTTTTGTACATACATTGTCAAATGTAACCTTTTTAGGAAATAATCAGTCTATGATATCAATTAGTTAGATGAAATGGTTATTCAAATAGCAAACTGTACTGTGTAGCTCAACTTTATGTGATTCCCACATCACTTCCACCTCTTTACGAGTTTTCATAGCTCGACTGCACAATATAGTTCTCCAGCTATATAGTTAAAATGTGCAACGTAAGGCACTAAACTAGGTAGAAAAATGCAACATAAGGCATTTACCTGTAATTACATTTGGTAGGCCTATATAACCACCATTTAGTTTACTATATAAGCCAATAAAGCCTCTCTTAAAATATGTCCATAACTTTAATGTACTTATTTCTACACATATATATTTTTGCTGAACTTGACAAAAGAAACATTTCCTGCTCCTTCATTTGGAGAAGCAACATTCTCTGGTGTGAGGTCTGTCAAGTAAACACATATGCGTTGATTAGAGTACTTTCCAGCATGCTTTTATATCCGTACAAAATACGTCTCAATCTTTCTTTATAAAAAAAAAAAAGTAAACTACACACTGTTCATTTACTTTTTTATTCCATTTTTGTTGGCATTTAAAAGGGACTTGGATTGAACCATAGGCCAGAAAAAAGTCATCTAAAAAGGTGTATGAAATGTTCCATTTCTATATTAAAATTTTACAGTATTACAACTATGAACTGAATTACATTTTAACAACATTTATTCCAGTTACATCATGTTCTAAAATCAAAAGGAAAAGGCTGATAATGTCCTCTTGGGGTCATTACCTGATCGAGTTGGAGCTTTCATTGGAGGAATGCTAAGATCAAACCATAGGAACAGCACTATCAACTGGTTAAACACAGCTTATTGTAACTGCTGCTCAAACTGGTCACTTAAGAGCAGTGAAACTCTAGTATTTGATTCCATGTAAAGTATATTGGAAGTCCTCTGAACCTATACAACATTTCTTATGGGATTGAGTTTGATGTATGTTTGCTTATGGGGCTGTTTCTTTGATTTGAACTGGAAACAGACAAGGGCCCGTTTTCAAAAGCCATATTGATTTCACCATGCCCACTGTTGAAACTGGAGAGGCTGGGTATGTTTGTCAATTCCAGTCCAGGCACATCTGCTATTCTCCATCGCTTGGTCCACTTGTATATCTGATACACTGGGAAAAAAATACCAACAAAATTAGGGTCGAGAAAGCTTATCTGTATTAAGATTCAGCAGGTCAAAGGATCCTGAATAAGTCGTGTTTCAGTTTCACCTGTGACCAGCAGGAGGCTATTGAGTAGCTGAAAGGCTCCGTATATTAGAGGAAAGCTAAACATTAAGGACAGTTGCTCAGGGGGGAAGGAGAGCTGGAGCACTGTGGAACAGATCTGGACGTTCTGGGCCCCCGTCTCCATGGAGATGGTTCGGCATCTGTAATCATGAGCAGAGTGAAGGGGCTACTAAGGGTTTATTAAAGATTAATAAAGAGAAATGATTACTACAGGTCTTTTTCTCTGTGGGAAATCGGTTCGTCACTGAAATAATAGCTTGCCCTGTAGAGAACGGAAAAATGCTGGTCTTTTTTCTCCTTCATTTCAGAACAATTATCCATGGGAAGATAAGCTTGAGACCCCACACATGTTATTTAGAAAAACCCTTGTGCCCCAGATGTGAAGGTTTTGCTTATCTCATATATATATAGATAAAACATTTCTAGATTTATCTCCTAGTTTTCCCTTCCTTGCGTCACCTCGGAGGCTCTCCTTTAGTGTGAGACAGAAGTCACCTCTGCCAAGGCTGTCTGAGAAGGACAGCTATGAGGAAGCCAGCTGTGTAGCCGATGAGAGGAAAGACAAATCCTATAATAAGGAGTGACGTATCGGTTTTCCAGGAGTCTCGATACAACAGCCCACTAGCCAGGCCCACCAACAGTAGCAGGAGACAACCAACCACAGAGCCCACCTGGTAAAACACACAAAAACTGTTAATTAACATGAAATACGAAATGCTAATCTATGATAAAACGTTAAACCTCCATTAAGCATATTTTTCCAACAAGTAATAGACAGAATTTTAAACATTCAAAGCAGAAGAAGGTTGATTAACATAAATCAAATACCCTTAAGATCATTTTTGCAGCTTTAGGCCACTTGTAGTTCACAGCAACTCCACAAGCAACGGGTATAACCAATGTGATAAGAGTAATACCTATAACATAATACAGGTCTTATAGATAAAATAACTTAAAAGCTGGCATGGACACAAATAGTGAAAGGGGGTGTAAGCAGAGTTGTTGAGAATGCTGTGGTGTCAAGTTGTGGTCTGGAATATGTCATGTAATATAATAATAATTTGTTAAAATGTTTTTTTTCTAAATGTTTACATTATGACTCAGAATATTAAGTCAATTCCAAAAAGTAGGCAATTTGAGAACTGTTCTAAATAAATAAATAAAAAAGGCAACACAATATGAAAGGAACAAATCATGACAAATTAGAAACCATTGTCAATACATCTAAGACTCAATAGCCTGGTAAACCCATCCTGATTTCGAGAGTTCCACCTGTACTATTTGCTTTACTTCAAACGAAAACCATTTGTCAGCCAGGTGGTGCCAGTAGGTGTCAATTAAATATTTAGCAGGCGATTGAACAACCTTCAGCAAATCAGAACAATACCCATGTGTGGCTGTTTTTCGAGGCACTTGAAACCATGGATGTACAGTATGTATTCTACCTGGACATTGGTAGGCCAGTTGTTCTCTACCTGACTGATTAACTGTTTCTCAGACTGATAGGCAAAACGAAGCAAAACGTAGAGGCGGACCTTGCAAAATCTGGACGTTTTGAGGCCAAGGAGACAAACGTTGAAAAAAAGAATCAATATCATACCAATGTTGAAAAATGGGATGGTAATACGTTCTGCATCCACCCAGACATGAGTATAGATGTAAAGGCAGAGTGGCAGCATGCCCATTCCAAGCACCGTGGAACAACTAGTCATAGTAATACTACAGAGAGAAAACTAGGGCATTAACAAGGGATTCATCTCCATTGCACCTTACCTGAAAAAAAACTCAAGACAATTAAAGACTATCGATATTTTCATAAAGTTATGAAAATGCTTGCCACTTTCCTACTTAATTAGAGGTGTGTAACTGGGATTTTAAGGTAGGTTGGTTGTTTTATTTATTTTCTGAGGAATCTGCATATAAAGCAATTTCACTGTATGCCTGATGCACACATGTGCAAGTACGCACAAACACACCTCACACTGCCAGAGCTTTGTCTGAACAGTCTAACATGCTATTTTGTATGCGTGTTAAATAAAAAAAATTAACACTACAATGGCTGTCCTTTTGTCGATTCAATTGTGTTTCTATAGGCTTTGTAGCATATTCTACAAGCTTTTTATTTATAGGTTCTAAAAGCAAGTCAGTGTAAATGCATTGTGGCAACAATAGAACAATGTGTTGACATTAAAAGAAAATGTACTTATGAATACTTTTACTACTAATACTATTTTGAAAAAGTAGTCTATTACTTTAACTCAAGAAAAATTTTACTTAACAACTTTCACTTGCATTGGAGTAATATTTGACCAGGAGTGTCTATACTTTGACTCAAGTAATGAAGTTATGTACTTTGCCCACCTCTGCAGAAATATAAAGCCAAAAACATCCTAAAATATAGGTTCGCTTTATAGATAGAACTACTAACATGAGTATGAGTATGAGTACTAACAGATGGCAGGGATGGAATGAAAAAAACAAAACCATAACAGACACAATAAGGAAAATAATCCACAAATGAAAAGCGCCGTCTGTACCTGAGGTCCATGTCTCCATCCAACCAGTATGTGATGATGTTGGAGATCACCCCTCCGGGACAGCATCCCATGATGAAGATCGCCACCGCTTGGACAGGCTGGACAGCAAACCCCATAGCTAAGAGATACGCCGTGATGGGCATCAGGCCAAACTGGCAGAACAGACCCACCAGGATGCCCCAAGGCCTGCGCAGGTGAAGCCAGAGATTGGCAACCTCTACGGTACACCCCAGCGAGAAGACCACCATAGCAAGCATGATGGTCAGTATCACGCTCAGCGTGTTGTGGAGACCACCGCCAATACCCAGACTGCTAAGCCCATCCGCGAGAGACCCGTTGGGAACATTTGTAGCTCCACTGCTGTTGTCCACCATGGTCTCGAAAGTATTATCCCCACTGAAGACCCAATGAAAGGCTTTGCTAGGCTCCCTCCGTTTACACCATCCATTCCTCACCGCCCACCTGAACCACAACGTTAATGGAAAGCTTCTGTATGGAATGCTGGTTGCCCCTGGAAACCAATCCGATTACTTCCTCAGACTCTACCCCGGAGTATGTCGAGCAAAATAACTAAAGATTAAGCCACTGAAGGACGTTTCACTGACAGGATATGATGTCGTTGCTTCATATGTTCCAGGTTTATGCACTCCCACATACAGACTCACCTGCCTCAGTATTAATGGGAGTTGTAATTCAACCATTTTCTTTGTTTCATAAAGTCATAACCAAGAACAAACTAAAATACAGAATCAATAAAGTGAATATTTAATTCTACAATTTGAAATCCAGACAGTAATAAGAAGAGAACATGTATAGATCAATATGACAAGATTTTACTTTAAAAAAAAAAAATCATATTGTTAAAAAGTACATAATCTTCATACAGACTACTTATACTGTTTCTTCTTCTTCAGAAGAGCCTCTCTTAGAGCGATCTGGAGAAAGAACAAAAAGCAATCAAGGCTTGGTTACCCCCTAAAATCATATAACATATCAAACTCAGTAGTACTAAAATAGTTTTTTGTTACATGGTCAGTTTTGTTTAATAATAAAATAAACTAATTTGAGTAATGTTGACAAGTTGATATAAGAATTATTTAATTTAACTTGACTGATTAAGTTCAGATAATTTGATCACACTAGTGCTGTCTTAATGACAAAGAAAAGACAACATTTAAGCTATATTGATATTTTGAACAAAAACACCAGATATCACCAATATCATATTGAGCTCTAGCTCAAAAGATCAGGATGGCTAAATAGACATGTAGTAAACATGACAGAAACCTGTTTGTCTCTGAAGGAGCGTTTGCCTTTGGTCCTGACATTCTGGCTGTGCCTCATCATCATAAAGTTCTTTGACCTCTTCTTCTCCTTGTTGCTGGTGCTGGCATGCGGGTTCAGCTTGGTCCTCTTCTTGGAAAACTCTTTCCTGTCTGTCCGCCCAGCCTGGGAGGACCAAACGGGTTAGTGCACTCGTGAGAGGGGGCGAATTAAATCAGCAAAATGCTGAGGGTTATGTTCTCACCATTGCTGTCGCCAGTCTTGTTTCTTTATCCATTTTGGGCTTCTTGTGCAGTTTTTCAATATTCCTCAAAGACAGTAGCTCCCCTCTAGAAGGTTTGACAAATAACTCAATAAAAAGAAACCCATAGATCTTTTATGTTGACCATGACTGTTTTTCTAGTCTCATTTCAGATACGCAACCTTCAAAAACATTAAACATATTTTCCCCTGATTGTAAGTGATATTTTTACCGGTATTCTTCCTCCTCCTCCTCCGCTGCCACATTCTTCCTCTTCTGACCCTTCCCTGGAGCCGCGTTGACCTCCTTGGCCATCTGGGCCAGACGGATCTTCTTGAAGTCCTCCTGAGTGAGGAGTCTGCTGCCGCTGACTACCGCGGCCTTCGCTTTCCTTTCCTCTGCCGGCATGCTCTTGAGCTTCTCTGCCTACAATACACACGCAGAAACATTGTCTCTCAGGGGCAGATAGATCGGCTGACAGATCGAGACTGAAAGCCGAACGCCATATTGCTTTTTCCGGGATACAATTCTCCAATCAATAACACAAATAAACCACTCGACTAAAACATCTTCCAATATAATGTAGTCTGGACATAATTTAAGGCATTTACAACATCATCCACACATACTGTGAAGTTCTCTTTCTGCCTGTAGCCGACCCTCAATGTAGCAAATGACTACTGAATAAGTATTAGCCACTTAGATCTAACCAGCATGATCTAATCTAATTAGATAACAGTGAAAAATATCTCCTCCTTTAGAGCACCACCTACAATAATTACAATTAGGTCATTTAGCAGACGCTTTTATCCAAAGCAACTTACAATTACATGCTGCTATTACATGGAGCAGA